>CAWVOZ010000033.1:0-23691 GCA_963931855.1 Philhelius festivus
AGCAGTTTATTTCTGAGTCAGAGAAGACGATTAAGAGGGTGGAGTTGATGAAGCTCCAACAGGGGAGATGACCGTTGGCGAGTATGAGAACAAGTTCCGGAATCTTTTGGCATTTGCAGATGGTGTGACATTGTCTGATGCTGCTCTGGCTAGTCAGTTCTTGGAGGGTCTGAACCCTAGATACAAGGGTCAGATTAGTGTGCAGAGGTTGAAAACTTTGTGGGATATTGTGGATTCTGCTAGTATGGCAGAGGTGAACTCTTTGGAGGCTCAGAAAGCCAGAGAGGGAAAAGCTAAAGCTAAGGAAACCAAGAAGGCCAAGGATAAGAGGCTTGTAGGGAATGGAGTTGCTAAGGGAAACAATGGTACTGATCAGAAGAAGCTGAAGTTCAACAACAACGGTGGTGCCAAAAAAAGCCGTGGTTTCATAAGGATGCTTGTTACAACTATGGGGAGAAAGGGCATATTCGTAGTAACTGTACGAAGCCCACTCAGTAGTGGCATGGTGCTGGTGGCCAGGGTGGTGGAAACCACCAAGGTCAGGGTGCTGGTGGTCAGAATCAGCGATAGGGCCAGTAGGGTAATCAGAGGTAGTTCCAGACAGGATAGTTTAGGCAACCTCAATTGCCAGGTGGTGGTATGCATGTAGCGTATGTGGAGCCTATTTAGGCATTTTAGCCAGGTGGTGGTTATTAGCCCGCTCTTGTACCTGCAGTATAGCCTCAGGCTAATGGTGGTGGACAGATGTTTACAGTTGTTTAAAGAGAGCATGGACCAGGTGGAGCTCTCGTGGAAGGTACTTTCTTGGTTAATGGATATCATGCTAGGATTTTATTTGATTCTGGTGCTACACATTCATTTATAGCTAGAAAATTCATGATAGAAGTAGGCTTGGTTCCGGAAAGGGTTATGGTTCCATTGGAGATCTCTACACCTATTGGGAGATCGATCGTTCTCGACACTTATTGTCGTGGGGTTCGAGTAAGCTTGGATGGAGTAAGCTTCGTGGCTGATCTGGTGGTAATGAGCATGTCAGATTATGATGTGATCATTGGTATGGATTGGTTGGCTCATCATCATGTGAGTTTGGATTTTTTGCCAAGATGGTTACTTTTTAGTTACCAGGCATGGATAGTGTTGTAGTTGCTACCTGTAGGGGAATACTCTTGCAGAAGCATTCTTGGCTTACCTTGAAGGTGAGGATGGATTTGGTTTGGAAGCTCTTGGCGATGTTCTAGTTGTTAGAGAGTTCGAGGATGTCTTTGGAGACAATCCTGGGTTACCACCAGTCAGGGAAATCAATTTTGGTATTGACTTAGTCTCGGGACTGTTCCAATCCATTGGACTATACCGTATGACATTGGTGGGATTCGATGAGTTACATGGATAATTCGGTGGGCTCTTGGTTTGGAGTCTTGGTTTGGGTCTCACCTGTAGGAGTCCTTTCTCCAAAGGGAGCACCTGTATTGGTTTGGTTGGGTTCTGTGTTTTCGTTTGGACGGACTAAGGCACCGTGGTTTCGTGGTTAGGTTGAACCACCCATTTTAGGCATGGGGAGATCTTTTGGGTTATCGTCTTTTTAGATGATAATTTGGTTTAGTTGGTTTTGGAACTCAAGCTTAAAAAGCTTTTGAACTTGGTTGGAAACACTGAAGGAATATTTTCCCTGGTGTTAGGTACTTAATGGGTATTTTTGGTTAAGGAAGAAATTCCCTTGGACGCGTAGTTCTACAGGTGGACGTTGTGTTATAGATTCATTTTGTTGGCCTATTGGTTTGGTTGCAATTATGCATGGATTTGGATCCGATGATTGGTCTGGATATCCACGTTACCCACCAGCTTAGTTGTATTTTGATGGAAATTTTGGGGAGCAGTTATCTTTGCTATGTGTTATGGTTTTAGTTGGCTTGTCTTGCGGGAGATATTCTGGGAGGTTATTGGAGTGAATTGAGAGGAAAGGCGATGTTGTGGTATATATAGGGGTTTCCTTGTTTGGATTATTTCGCCTGACATACCAGACAATGCCAAAGTACTTAAAATTTATAACAATAGGTGACTAGAGTGTTAACCGCGGGATAATGGTGTAGTTGTGGTAGTAGCATAGCTTAGATTTCTAATTTATTGGTTGTGGATTTACTGGAATATTATCGGTGTTAAACTGGCTGGTTGGGAGGGTTCATGGGTAGCTTAGTGGATTTTAATTTTGCCAGACTTTGATTTTGTCAGAGACAGGCATGGTTGTGGATTTATTGGTAATATCAGGGTGCAATCTTCTCTTAAGGAGAGGATCTTGGAAGCTCAGTTAGCTAGTGATTAGATTAAGAAGCATGTGGATGAGGTCACTCATGGTGTGACTACTACAAGGGAATGGAGCATTGATGCAGATTATGGCTTGAGGCTACGTGGCAGATTGGTGGTTCCGGATTCAGAAGACCCGAAGTAGGAAATTTTGGATAAAGCTCATAGGACAAGGTACTCTGTGCATCTTGGAGAAACCAAGATGTACAAGGACCTTAAGAGACAGTTTTGGTGGAGGAACATGAGATGTGAGATAGCGTCGTATATGGCTAAGTGTTCTACTTGTCAATAAGTGAAGATAGAGCATCGGAAATCGGTAGGGTTGCTTAACCCTTTGCTTATACCGGAGTGGAAATGGGAGAGTATCTTGATGGAATTTGTGGAGGGGATGCCTACTACGCCTAGGAAGCACCATGTGATTTGGGTTATTGTGGATCGTCTTACTAAGTTGGCTCATTTTGTGCCGGTTAGAAAGGAAAACTCTGTGAAGGAACTTAGTCGGATTTATGTGGATCAGATAGTCAGATATCATGGAGCACCGTCATCTTTAGTGTTGGATCGTGGAGCACAGTTTACTTCTCACTTTTGGAGGAGCTTGCAGGGTGCCTTGGGTACGAGGTTGGATATGAGTTCAGTGTTCACCCCCAGACTAATAGACAGACCGAGAGGGTGAACCAGGTGTTAGAAGACATGCCTAGAGCGTGTGTTTTGGATTTTAAGGGGTCATGAGAAGATCATCTACCATTGGTGGAGTTCTCCTACAACAACAGTTATCGGCAGAGTATTATTATGGCACCGTTTGAGGCATTGTATGGGAGACCGTGTAGGTTACCGTTGTGTTGGAATGAGGTAGGTGAAAACTTACTTCTTGGACCGGATTTGGTGAGGCAATTAGCCAAGATATTTGGGATTGTTCGCGATCGCTTGTAGACAGCTCAGAGTCGTCAGAAAAGCTATGCAGATAGGAGGAGGCGACCAAAGGAGTTTGCCGTTAGTGATATGGTTATGTTGAAGGTCTCGCCTATGAAAGGTGTGAGACGGTTTGGTAAGAAAGGAAAGTTGGCACCCGCGTTATGTGGGGCCTTTTGGAGTGCTGGAGCTCATTGGAAAAGTTGCATACAGGTTGGACTTGCCTGCCCAGTTATCGTGTGTGCATGATGTGTTTCATGTATCTATGCTCATGAAGCATGTACGTGATGGACAACGTGAAGCTGTGGTGGATTACCGTGGGTTGGATATTCAGCTAGATTCAGTGTGGATGTTTTTCCATTTAAGATCGTAGATGTGCAAGAGAAGGCCACAAGGAATAAGAGGATTCAATTGGTTAAAGTTCAATGGAGCGACAATGATCGTGACGTGACCTGGGAGTTGAAGACCAAGATGCGTGAAGCGTATTCGGATTTGTTCTTGGACTTGAAAGTGGAAACTTGAGGACAAGTTTGTTCTTAAGTGGGGGAGGATGTAATACCCCTAAATTTGGGAGACTATTTTGTTTTTCTCGTATCTCTTTTTCTAGACATGTGTACGAGTTTTATTACACTTGTTTAACCTTTTGGAGCTTTAAGGTTGATCATTATATATTAGTAATGATGATTCTTGAAGATTCGGTGAGAAAGAAGATCAAGATGTGCAATCAAATATTAGTTCTAGTTGGAAGAAGTTTGAAGATTCTGACGGTAAAAAAATAGTTAGTATTTCGCGATTTCCTGTTAAATCGAGTTTTTCCGGAAAATATGCCTCACGTGGGCCCTAGAAAATGCAATTCTGTGTCGTCTGGTATTCACCGTTTTTACTAATTCGAAGCGGTTTATTGTAGACGTTCGAAACAATATTTATAAATTTCAGATCTAGAATTGAGATTCTAATATTTCTAGACTTTAGGGTTATTGAAGTTTTGGGAAGAAAATTAGTCTAATCTTGGAGATCATTCTACATCGCTTTGGAGGCTTTTGGAGATATTTCATCACCATTAAAGCTTGGTTGAAGCTTGAGGAAGAAGAAGAAACATAGACGGATTGCGGCAAAAGCTTTGGAACTCTTTTTTCTTTGAATCAAAGGCAAGATTACTTCTTTGTAGATGGTTTTGTGCTTGATTGGTTATTAGATCTTAATCTAAACATGGGAATTGAATTGAATTTGTTGGAAATCATGAAGAACAAGCCCTAGAAATTGAAATCATCTAATTGAACATGAACAACATGGAATTGATGCACAATTGGTTAATTGGAACACATTGGAATATGCTATAATACATTGGAATGGTTAATTTGATGAAATTGGCTATTAATTGAAAAACCCCAATTTGTGCTAATTTAAGGAAAAACCATAAATTATGGAAATTGATGGAAATCTTGAGTCTTTATATTTCTCACATTGAAATTGGCTAGGTTTAGAGATGTGCTATGATGGAATTTATCTCGTGGTAGTTGTAGAAACCCATCTTAATGTTGGAAACATCAAGAGCTAGGTTAATGAAACCCAATTGGAAATCATGTAAATCTCTAAAACTTGACTTTACGCTGCCATCACGATTTATTATCGCTATTGGTTATTCGTCGTCTCTTGTGGCTATACCTGGTTTAGTGTGGTTGGAATTGGAAGGTTAGGGACAATTCCCTTCCGTTCCCTAGAGGTCGTGCACATGTAGGGTAGTGTCATAGATATGTAAACCTGTTTTCAAAACAAAACCTTTTTGGTAAAACCTTTTTCTTGGATCCCATTATATGGGAAAACAGTGGATTTTATATTATTACTGGAGACATTTTGGTCATATACTGGAGATCTACGGATCATTATATTGGAGACCTACGGGTCATGTACTGGAGACCTACGGGTCATATACTAGAGACTTACGGGTCAATTAGGTGACCAATACATGGGAAAAACCCATAACGGTCAATGGATAGACATGGATTATTGTGGATTAGGAGACCATTAGGGAAAGCCATGCGCGGTCAATGGATAGAAGCATGCATTATGTATTGCCATTCTCAGGGACCCCCACTGTTGCACATGGTTAGATAGCCCTACACTTAGGACTGAGATAGGGAACACTGGATATCGTTTATATTATCGTCCTTATATGGGAATACACAAAAACTGGGAAAACTGAAAGTAAACTATTAATTAATTATTAGCGTTTGTATTTCAGTGCCATTTACTTTTGGTTATATTTGTACACTATTGCATATTGCTGGTATATCGCGTGAACTGGTTGAACACCTTCCTGGTACAACCCGGTTTACAATCTGGGGAGTTTTCGACATTTTCAATAAAAAAATTATAAGAATATCTAAAGAAGATGACCCCAGAAATATTTCTAACGAAGTTATATATAAATTACTCTCACCTCGTGCATACAGCCATCTACCTCCCATACCACCTATTTCACCTCGCACAGAGATGATCTTGAATCCACCTCGCACATAGCATAATTGGCTTCTGCGTGAGGTCCACACAGTAAAAAGAGGTCCAGGGGCCCACAGACCAAAACTTGGGTTTTTGGATTCAAATTTGATCCTCTCAAATACAAATAAGGTTCCTAGGGCACCTCTAGGTCGAATCCCAATCCTTGGGGCAATCAAAAGTCCATAATACAGGTAGGGTTCCAAGATGCCCAAACTGGCCCTCGAACCGACTACCAGCGTAGAATGAAAACGGGTGGTCTACACTGGACGAAACTCCAGGGATCATCTATAAATGTTCCTAGACAAGTATAGGCGTCAAAATAAGGGCATCAACACTGCTCTTAGTGCTTCATTCCATCCTGACTCCCTAATGGACATAAAAGGTCCTCGAGGGAACTAAAAGGAGCCGTACTAAACATACGCTCAGGGCTTTTCCCTAAAAGCCAAGTATCCACACATTGGTAGCTCCTACGGCGCTGGAAACTAGGGAGATGGCTCTCAGGGCCTATCTCAACCCTGGCAGCAATCGGGTGCTAAAATAGAAAATCCACGAAAGGGTTACGGCCCGAGGAAATCCACTCAGGGTAACACTAGAGTACTAAATATAAGTCATATATATCACAACCATATAACATAATCAAACACATGCTAGGTCATCAAATCATCAATACATAACATTGTGCAATATAAATATGACAGGATGCAATAAAAAAAATTATCTATGGAAATACTGTGTATTACATCATCTCCCCCTATAAAAGCATAATTCCATCCTCGGGATTCAAGCTGGGGTCTCAAACAACTGTGGGTAATCATGGAGCATGTCAGCCTCTAGCTCCGAGGTGACATCTCGCTCATTCCGTTCCACTTGACTTCTACAATCTTGATCACAGGACTATGCATGAGCTTCTCCTGGCTATCAATAATCCATACAGGATGGGTAGGGTCTGTCACATCAGGGTGTACATCTAGGCCTGATAGGTCTACTACAACAGTCTGGTCCTCAACTCTCACATGTTTTCTCAGCTTGTAAACATGGAACACACGGTACACACTGTACAACTGGTCTAGTAAGTCAAACGGTAGGCCACACTGCCCACTCACTGTAAAATACTCAAAGGACCAATAAAACTCAAAGCCAAGTTGCCCCTTTTGCCAAATATATATACCCCCTTTGGTAGTGGATACTCTGAGTAAAACCATGTATCCTACCTAAAACTCTAAAGGTCTCAATCTCCTATCAACATAACTCTTCTGACGGCTCTGTGTAGTATGGATCCTATCTAGTACCCACCTCAACTGCCTCAGAAATCTGCCTGATCAAGTCAGGCCTAAGCAAAATAGGGTCACTGGCCTCTGTCCAGCATAGAGGGGATCTACAGGGATGACTGTAAAAAGAATTCCATCCTTGGAATTCACACCAAAAGATATCACATAGAGGATCTCAATAGCGCAAAACACCCTCTAGCTTTTCAGCGAGGTGCACTAACCTTATCCTCATAGGATTCAAACTAGCTCTTAAGCCTCTATCCAAGGTATTATATCTAAAACATCACTAAAACAACCTAGGTCTAGGGAAACCTATACCACTCAGTAGAGAAAATAACTATAATAACTAGTAGCTCAAATTCATACCGTACCTACAGGGACTCTCGATCAACCTAAGATGACATTATTTCATCAAAACAACATCCGGGCTTAATAATCCTAACCCTACTACACTTGAGCCCAACTCAACATTCTATCACTCAACCTTTTAGGGAGATATCATAAGCAAATATAGGTCAATCACATGACCACTGGGCAAAATAGACCATACATAATCACAATAATATAACTCGGGGGTTGAGCAAAATGAACCAGAATATGAGAATACCTCTCACTATGGCTCCTGCCACTAAACTGGGCCTGCTCCTGGCCTCTTATAAGGCCATTGGGTTACTACTAATGCCCAAGAAACTGAGGACATTGCCTCCTATGGTGTTCAAACACACCATAAACCCAACAAGCACTCGGGTCCTCTTCCAAGGCCTGCTGCACAGCTCACCCCCTTGGCTCATGTCCTTCTCTTAGGATAGGCTCTGCCTTCTGCTCTCTCTCTCCTAGACTCCTCAGAGTCTCAACTAACCTCTCAACCTCAGGCACAGGTGGAGGACCATCAACTCTCACTCCCAGCGCAGCCAAGTAAGCTTACATCCATCCACATCTGGCTCTCAAACTTATCACCTCTACGATCAGCCACCATACCTGCTCTACAAGGCCTACTGCAAAGGTAGGCAACTCAATTGGCAGCTGCCCACTAGGCGCGGCACTACGCTCTGGATCTAATCCCACAAGCATCGGCTCTACAACTAAGCTGAGATCCACATCTTTGACAATAACCATGTATGGAATTTCAACCAGATTTTAGAATGGTGTTACACACAGCTAAATAGCACAATTTAGCTTATCAGAGTGTCTATAAAAGAAGTATAGCCAGGAGAAACAATATATAGCTAGGGTAAATCTACCTAACTTAAATCTCAGGCCTAGAAACTCTAGACGACACAACACCCTAACTGCTTCCTGGAAAAAATAACCAACAGGCCCATTCAAAAGACCTTGAACCATGCTCTAATACCAACTGTAACACCCCCAAATATGGTAGCTATAACCTGACACGTGGGGTCACCATATTGATCCTTATATCAGCCATTGACCATCAGACTATCCAATGATTATAGTATGCATCAAATCCACAAGTCCATAAATCACAGAAGATAACTGGACTGCAATAAACTACTACCATAAAAAATATTAAGGTTTTACAAACCAAAAAACACCCTAGTCTACAGGTTTAAATTATACATCAACATCATCCTGCCTGTAGGCTACAAGGATATTCAATAGTAGGACAACAACTCCTACTACAAAGCTATAAAAGCTAACAAGAAAAGCTAATAGGAAGCGACTCTATCCTCAACATGGCTCTCAGTCCTGACTAATACCTATGGGAGGAAAAATAAGGGAGGTGGGTTAAACACCTAGCAAGTCAACCACAATATAAACCAGCGATACTAAGCCGAGCTCAACTCAGGCTAGATAATCAGATGGATTTCATATTAAGAATTTATATCCATTTTAGGATTTCTACTAATCACATATATAGATGAAGGGGAATCATATGTCTACCCTACATACTAGCATCATCTACCGCTACAGGCAGGTATACATTATAACCAAACTGAAACTACAATATCTCTGTCATCGGCAAATGTGCATCCGAATGCACCAAGGATCTCTATGGTCCAAAACTATCAGTCCATAAGGACAAAGGGTATACCTCCTATACTATATGGTTGTACCATCTACATGGCTACCTACATACCCCCAAAGTCCCTGTAATACCCGATATTTTTAGAGGCAAATTTTTATTTTTATATTACCTCTAGTTTAGCTCATATATGATCATGATGCGCATAATTTATGTTTGAGTTGGCTTATTTTTTAGTACTTCATATAATTGTGATGTTTATGACTTGTGTTTAGTACTCTCATGTTTCCCTGAGTGGATTTCCTTGGTCCACGCCCTGTATGCGGGATTTTGGTTTTGGCACCTGATTGGTGTCAGGGGTTGAGATGGGCCCTAAGAGCCATCTCCCTAGTTTCTGGTGCCATAAGAGCGATCAATGAGTGATTATTTGGATTTTGATAGATAGCCAGGAGTGTATGTTTCGTACGACTCATTTTGGACCCCTCGAGGGGTTATTATGCCTGTTTGGGAGTTGGGAGTGAATGGAGCACTTAGAGTAGTGTCGATGCCCCAATTTTGATGCCTGTACTTGTCTAGGGACATTTATAGATGATCCCTGGTGTTTCATCATATGCAGCCCCCTGGTTTTCATTCTGGATTTATAGTTGGTTCGAGGCCGGTTTCTGCGTCTCATAACGCTACCCGTATATCGGACTTTGGGGGTAGCACTGGGGGTGGGATTTGGCCTAGAGGTGCCTTAGGGGCCTCGTTTACATTTGGGAGGATCAAATTTGGGTTCAAAAGCCCAGATTTTGGGTTGTGGAACCTCAATCCTTGAAATGCCGAGATCACCTCGCACAGAGATAAATTGGCGTTTGCAGGAGGGGATATGGGGGATGCGCGAGGTGGGCTGAAAAACACCTTTGTACGAGGAAAATCAAAGGGTGCACGAGGTGACTTAAAATTTGAGTGTTTTAACATCAAAAATAGCAGAATCATTTCTTCATTTGATTGTCTCATAGTTTTCTTTGAAAATCCTTAGAACACCTCGAAAGTTACCCCGAGCTTCCGACAACAGATCTGGATAATCTTATAGTCCATTTGATCCAGTTTTCTACAAGGATTCACGTGACGGAGTCAGATTTGGATTTCAAGCAACAGTGGGACCTATAGAGCTTGTTCAAAGGTTGTGCAAGGTGACTTAAAATTTGAGTATTTTAACGTCAGACACAACATAATCATTTCTTCATTCGATTTTCTCATATTTTTCTCTAACATTTTTTAAAACACCTCAAAAGTCACCCCGAGATTTCGACAACAGATCTGGACAATCTTATAGTCTATTTGATCCAATTTTCCGTAAAAATTCACGCGACGGAGTTGGACTTGGATTTCAAGTGATAGTCGGACCCATAGAGCTTGATTTGTGCTTTAGGGACCGCAGAGACCCCCGTCTTTTGTATAGCTATATCTTCTCACTGGGTTGATAAAAGTTAGACGAGGAGGATTTAATTAGCAGCTATGCAGCGTGAGGATTATGCCCACACCCACAGTTTGGATTTTGGCTGGACTAGGATAGAGCAGCGAGTCTGTGAAGCCTACGGGGAGCGGTTTGAGCCGCACATACTCAATTTTAGGCAAGTCTTCCTCCATGTATTCATGATTTATGCATATTAAGGTAGACGTGGATCCCCAGGGAAAGCGTAGGCTTCCCATACTCCAGTAGTGAGGTTATTCACCATGTGTATCATATTTTTATGCATTTTAATTGCGGTTTGAGCCTTCATGGGATGGCGATACCCTCCCATATGCTACGGATTGATAGTTGTGCTCTCCATATAGCTTTATGATTATGCTACGGATCGATAGTTGTGCTCTCCATATAGCTTTATGATTATACTACGGATCGATAGTTGTGCTCTCCGTATAGCTTTATTATTATGCTACGGATCAATAGTTATGCTCTCTGTATAGCTTTATGATTGTGATATGGATCGATAGTTGTGCTCTCCCTATAGCTTTGCGATTATGCTACGGATTGATAGTTGTGCTCTCTGTGTAGCCTTATTATATGTATATGCATTGTGTGGTGCATGTTGTTGTGTTTGGGATGGTTTTGGCCCAATTATATATACATGAGGTTGGGTTGACGCTGTCCCCGTTAATGTGTGGTTGGGGATTGATATAATCTTCTAACCAGGGTTACCTCGGGAGGGTTTTCAGCTGATGATATATGTTAGGGTTGATATGTATGTTCCCCTGTGCAATTTAATTCATCTATTTACTGCTTATGCTTGTTTATATATATATATATATATATATATGATATATATATATATCAGTTGTGTTTGTTCTGACCCGGTTTGGTAAAACCGGCTCGTATGTTGGTTGACTTGCTAGGTTTATCCTAATCCCCTCCCTTTGCATATTTTTCTATAGGTGTTAGACACGAAGCGGACCAGCGTAGGGCTTAGCTGCTTCCTATCTTGAGTCCCTTTTTGCTTCTGTTGATCTAGTTATACATGTATAGTTTCCAGGCTGTGTCCCAAGTTTTGTGGCCTTTGAGCCTTGTACAGATATATTTTGAACCCTGTAGACTTGTTATTTTCGTGCATAGTCGGCATTTTTTGGTTGCATCAATAGGTTGTATCATGAACTGTTTTAAAATGTAACCACTATTTCAGTTATATGATTCGATGGTCTATGGTTGACATAAAAATTTGTATAACGCCTCCACATGTCGATTGGCCATTGGCACAGTTTTTGGGGTGTTACAGTTGGTATTAGAGCACGGTTCAAGGTCTTTTCATTGGGTTTGTTGGTGGTGTGTCTACAGGAAGCATTGAACTTTCAGTCTCTAGCTGTAGGGTTAGAGTCTGAGTGAGGCCGCCTCTGAGATATATATTGATAGATATATTTATCTTTGTTGTTCCTACTCTCTTATTCTTTGCATCATGGATTTGATGGTTTTTTAGCTGTATGCTAATCGTGGATTTGCTAAATATAGATGGAGCTTTCTACGCTGTCAGTTGAGGAGCTTGGTACTTCAAGAGTACTAGAGGAGTAGGACAGAGGCATTAGAGACCCACCGGTTGTTCAACAACCCCTTAGGAGATGCTTGAGTGGATGAGGCTTTTCATGGTTCAGATGTATACTTTATCTGCACAGGAGGGTGAGTAACAGGCAGAGAAAGATGCCAGGGTAGAGTAAGATGCAAGAGGGTTTGCCCCTGTAGCCAGTTTAGGAGCCACAGGTGGCTCAGGTTGGAGCAAATCAGGCTCAGGTACAGGGTCCCGTCCCTTTTGGTCAAACAGACTGGATTAAGTTACTGGATAGGTTTATGAAGTTAAAGCCTCCTGTGTTTAGAGGAGAGACTAATAGTACCACAACAGCTTTGTAGAAGGAGTGGGTTAGGCGCAGAGCATTATCCCTTGGAGCTGATCAGGTTCAGATTCAGGGCTAGCCTCATTTACTTTGGAGGACCACGCTGGTAGGTGATGGGACTCTCTTTGGACTGATGAGAGGAAGCTCGCGGCTTCCAGGGATGAGTTTGAGGTAGCCTTTTGCCGTTAGTTTTTGTCAGAGGCCATCATGGCCATAAGGCAGTCAGAGTTTTGCTCGATGAGGTAGGGCGAGCAGTCTATAGCAGATTTTGAGAGACGCTTGATCTCGTTGTTCACCTTCATTCCGAGGACTCAACTTTCAGAGGAGGAGAAGTCGAGGCTTTTCGAGGAGGCCTTGCTCCCCAGATACCGAGATCAGGTGTCAGTATAGATGAGGCATACCTTCAAAAAGGTAGTTGATACCATGTTGATAGTAGAGAGGAACTATATTGGTGCTCAGATAGGGATGCAGACTCCATTCTAGACCCCTTCTGCTTCGGTTTGGTAGAGTATAGGCCCCAGTGCTAGCAGGTCCCAATTTTAGAGACGTTAGACTTTAGAGAGCCAGAGATAGTTTTAGTCTCAGAGAGGCAGTAGTGGCAAGAGGTACATAATACTAGGGGCTAGTCCTAGCAGTCCTCTACTGGGAAGAGGAAGGCAATTCAGCAGGCAATTGCAGCTAACCCGGGAGCCTATTTTTAGTGTGGGAAGTTGGGGCATTTGAGGAGACAGTGCCCTCAATTGTTAGAGTGCCAATAGTAGTCTCAGTAGAGAGTCCGCGTGTAGGACCATAGGGGTCAATAGAGAGAGGGTCAGAGAGATACCCAGAGGGAGGGCCAGGGAGGTAGGAGAGACGGGCAGTAGTTTTAGCACCGTAAGTGGCAAGCAGGTCAGCCGCCACAAACCGGGCAATCTCAGGGTTAGGCTTATGCCGTGCAAGACCAGGCAGGGCTAGAACAATAGTACCAGTATCCTCCCGTGGTTTTCCCTCAGCCTCAGTAGTTTGGTTAGTTGCCACCTGCACCAGGGCATGTTTATGCCACTTTTACACAGGATCTAGGCGCAACAAGTGCGGTTGTGGAAGATACCTTTTTTATTAATGGTTATTATACTCGTATACTATTTGATTCTGGTGTCTCTCATTCTTTTATTGCTCAAGACTTAGTATTTGTTCTCTGTCTTGAACCGGTGGAGGTCTAGACACCTCTTGAGATTTATTCCTCTGTAAGCAAAGCGGCAGTTCTAAGATAGACTTGCCGAGGTATCCGGGTCCAGTTAGATGACCTAGAGTTTTTAGTAGGCCTAGTGGTTTTGCCCATGCACGATTTTGATGTGATTTTCAGCATGGATTGGCTGTTGACTCTTTGAGTCCAGATTGACTGTTTCACCAAGACGGTGACTTTTCAGTTACCAGGGCAGAGGTCTATAACCATTGCGACGGTTAAGGCGAATATGTTTGCTGAGTCTTTCCTCGCTCATGTTGACTTCGTAGAGTCTTAGCGAGAGGTTAGTGAGGTACATGTTGTGGTAGAGTTTGCTGATGTGTTTACGGAGATGCCAGGTTTGCCACCAGTGAGAAAGTTAGGGTTCAGTATTGAGTTGATGCCTGGTACTGTACCCATTCACCGAGCTCCCTATCGGATGTCTTTTTTCGAGAAGGAAGAGCTGAGTAGTCAGTTGGACGACTTGTTATCCCAAAGGTTTATCCATAGGAGTTGGTCCCCCTGGGAGTTCTTGTTCTCTTCTTGACAAAGAAGGATGGATCTCAGGGATTGTGCATTGATTACCGGGAGTTGAATAGGAGAATGGTGAGGAACCGTTACCCTTTGCTCAGGATCGATGATTTATTTGACTAGTTGAGAGGGGCGAAGTGGTTTTTTAAGATCGATCTGCGATCTAGATGCCATTTGTTGAGAGTTCGAGATTCGGATATTCCCAAGACTACATTTCTGACCATATATATATCCTTTGAGTTTGTGGTCATGCCTTTTGGACTGAAAAATGCCCTTTTGTATTTACAGATCTAATGAATAGGGTGTTTTAGCAGTTCCTGGATCGGTTTGTGATCGTATTTATTGATGATATCCTAGTATATTCAGTGACTAGGGCCGAGTATGTACAACATCTGAGGATGGTTTGCAGACTTTGAGAGAGCGACAGTTGTATGCCAAGTTCTCAAAGTGTGACTTTTGGAGTCAAGAAGTCAGATTTTTTATGCATATGATATTAGCTAATTGAGTGGCAGTGGGTCCTACCAACATTGAGGCCATTTTAGATTGGCAACCTCCCTTTACGGTTTCTGAAGTAAGGAGTTTTCTAGGTATGGCTAGTTATTATCGGCGGTTTCTTTAAAATTTTGCTCGGATTGCAGTTCCTATAACCCACTTAACGCGGAAAGAGACACCTTTTGTTTATGATTCTTGGCATCAGGCAGCGTTTGATGCGCTGAAGCAGCACCTGACGACCGCACCAGTTTTGGTTATCCCCAGAGGAGATCGGTTATTTATAGTTTACACCGCTGTTTCGTTTCTTGGTTTGGGAGGAGTTTTGATGTAGGAGTGTCAGGTAGTAGCCTATGCATCTCGTCAGTTAAAGGTGTATGAGTGCAACTACCCTGTTCATGATTTGGAGCTAGCTGGAGTGATATTCACTTTAAAGATATGGAGGCACTATCTGTATGGTGTGCCGTTTGAGCTGTTTACATACCACTAGAGCTTGAAATATTTATTTTCTCAGTAAGAGCTGAATATGAGGCAACAGAGATGGCTTGAGTTGATGAAAGATTATGAATTTATGCCTTAGTATCATCCTGGTAGAGCCAATGTAGTGGCTAATACGTTGAGTAGAAAGCCTTCTGCGAAGAGGGTTCAGAAAAAAGCCAGGAAAGCCAGAGCTCAGCTTTCAATGTTGAGATGTTCCTATTGGAGATCGCTCTATAATTTATCAGATTTTGATATCTCTTCTAGTGCTAGTGGTATTTTGTGTACTACCTATCTTCAGACTCCTCTGAGAGAGAGGATTGTTTAGGCATAGTTGGTGAACTCATGGATTCAGGCTAGAGTTTCTGAGGTTGCTCATGGCACCAATTCAACCCCTGAGTGGTCAGTGGCCCTAGACGGTGGTTTGCGTCTACGGGGCAGGCTGGTTATCCCAGATATTGCAAATTTGTGGACAGAGATTCTTGATGTGGCTCATAAGTCTCAATATTCAGTTTATCCTGGTGAAACCAAGATGGGGAGTGATTAAAAATGCCAATTCCAGTGGAGAAAGATACGGAAGGATATATCCATATATGTTTCTCGGTGACTTACCTATTAGCAGGTAGGGGACATGGTTCTTTTGAGAGGATCCCCCACTAAAGGGGTACACAGATTTGGCAGACGGGACAAGTTAGCTCTGAGGTTTATTGGTCCTTTCAGTATTTTACAACGTGTTGGGAGTGTAACCTACCGCTTGGACTTGCCAGATCAGTTGGCTAGTGTTCACCCAGTGTTCCATGTTTCGATGTTGAGGAAACAGGGGAGAGCTGAGGACTAGACTACCGTTATGGACTTATCGGGCCTAGAAATATGCCCTGATATGACTATCCCTACCGATCTTGTGTGGATTGTTGATATCTAGGAGAAATCCATGTGTAGTCGTGTGATCAGGATGGTGAAGGTCTAGTGGAGCGGAAAGGAGTGAGATATCACCTGGGAGTTAGAGGCTGACATGCATAGTGATTATCTACAGCTTTTTGAGACCCCAGCCTGAATTCCACTTTATGGGGGAAGGGATGTAATACCCGGTATTTTTATAGGTAAATTTTTGTTTTCATATTACCTCTTGTTTAGCTTATGTATAATCATGATGTGCATCATTTATGTTTGACCTGGCTTATTTTTGAGTATGTCATATGATTGTGATGTCTATGACCTGTGTTTAGTACTCTCGTGTTTCCTTGAATGGATTTCCTTGGGCCACGCCCCGTATACGGAATTTTGGTTTTGGCACCTGATTGGTGTCGGGGGTTGAGATGAGCCCTGAGAGGCATCTCCCTAGTTTTCGGTACCGTAAGAGCGACCGATGAGTGATTATTTGGCTTTTTATACATAACCAGGAGTGTATGTTTAGTACGACTCATTTTGGACCCCTAGAGGGCTTATTATGCCCATTTGGGAGTCAGGAGGGAATGGAGCACTTAGAGTAGCGTCGATGCCCCAATTTTGATGCATGTACTTGTCTAGGGACATTTATAAATGATCACTAGATTTTTGTCCCATACGGACCCCTAGTTTTCATTCTAGACTTATAGTTGGTTCGAGGCCGGTTTGTACGTCTCGGAACCCTACCCGTATATCGGACTTCGGGGGTAGAACTGGGGGTGGGATTTGGCCTAGAGGTGCCTTTGGGGCCTCATTTGCATTTGGGAGGGTCAATTTTAGGTTCGGAAATCCACATTTTGGGTTGTAGGACCCTAACCCTATAAATGTTGAGATCACCTCACGCAGAGGTAAATTAGGGAATGTGCGAGGTGGTATGGGGGATGTGTGAGGTGGGCTGAAAAGCACCTCTGAGCGAGGCAAATCAAAGGGTGCACGAGGTAACTTAAAATTTGAGTGTTTTAACATTAGAAATAGCATAATCATTTTTTTATTCGATTTTCTCTTATTTTTCTCTAAAAATCCTTAGAACACCTCGAAAGTCACCCTGGGCTTCCAATAACAGATCTGGACAATCTTATAGTCCATTTGATCCAGTTTTCTACAAGGATTCACGTGACTGCGTCGGATTTTGATTTCAAGCAATAGTGAGACCCATAGAGCTTGATTGGTGCATTTGGAACCGCGGAGACACACGTCCTTTGTACGGTCATATCTTATCACTAGGTTGATGAAAGTTAGCCAAGGAGGACTCGATTAGCATCTACGCGATGTGAGGATCATGCTCATACCCGTGGTTTGGATTTTGGCAAGACCGGGAGAGAGCAATGAGTCTGGGATGTCTGCGAGGAGTAGTTTGAGCCGTTCAGACTCGATTTTAGGCAAGTTTTCCTCCATGTATTCCTGATTTATGCATATTTGGGTAGACGTGGATCTCCAGGGAAAGCGTAGGCTTGCCATACACCGGTAGTCAGGTTATTCACCCTGCGTATCATATTTTTACGTATTTTAATTGAGGTTTGAGCCTCCATGGGATGGCGAGACGCTCCTATATACTACGGATCGATAGTTGTGCTCTCCATATAGCTTTATGATTATGCTATGGATCGATAGTTGTGCTCTTCGTATAGCTTTATGATTAAGCTATGGATCGATAGTTGTGCTCTTCGTATAGCTTTATGATTATGCTACGGATCGATAGTTGTGCTCTCCATCTAGCTTTATGATTATGCTACGGATCGATAGTTGTGTTTTCCATATAGCTTTATGATTATGCTACGGATTAATAGTTGTGCTCTCCGTATAGCTTTGTGATTATGCTACGGATCGATAGTTGTGCTCTCCGTATAGCTTTGTGATTATACTATGGGTTGATAGTTGTTCTCTCCATGTAGCCTTATTATATGTATATGCATAGTGTGTTTCATGTTGTTGTGTTTTGGGATGGGTTTGCCCTAGTTACATATGCATGAGGATGGGTTGATGCTATCCCCGTTAATGTGTGGTTTAGGATTGGTATAATCTCCTAACCAAGATTATCTCAGGAGGGTTTTGAGCTGATAATATATGTTAGGGTTGATATATATATTCCCCTGTGCAGTTTAGTTCATCTATTTATTGCTTTTGCTTGCTTATATATATCAGTTGTGTTATTCGGACCCGGTTTGGTAAAACCGGCTCTCATGTTGGTTGGCTTGCTAGGTTTATCCTAATTCCCTCACTTTGTATATTTTTCTTCAAGTGTTAGACACTGAGCGGACTAGCGTAGGGCTTACCTGCTTCCTGTCTTGAGTCCCTTTTTGTTTCTTTTGATCTGGTTACACATGTATAGTTTACAGGCTGCATCTCGAGTTCTATGGCCTTTGAGCCTTGTACAAATATATTTTGAACCCTGTAGACTTATTGATTTTTGTGCATAGTCAGCATTTTTTGGTTTCATCTGTAGGCTGTATCATGAACTATTTTAATAACTCATGCTAGTTATTTTTGAGCCTGTGAGTATGATGTAACCACTATTTCAGTTATATGATTCGATGGTCTATGGTTGACATAATAATTTGTATAACGCCTCCACGTATCGATTGGCCATTAGCACGATTTTTAGGGGTATTATTGTCCCATGGGGATTAAGCCACACATAGCTCTCAAACAAGTAGGTCAAAGCAAACTGCCAGACTATAATATCTGTATACTCACTCGTATACACTCATAACAGGAGAGCATCCCAATCCTGTTCCTAGGAGATGACATCGATCTCTTACGCCCATGGCTTCTTCCAGGAAAACACAATAATCCCAGGAATCATATGCATATACAGGGAGACTTACATCTATTTACCCTAAGGTAAATATGCATGGGGATACAACGCTAGTAAGATGTATAACTATCAGGATAACAATGATGTCAGGGGAGGAAATAACCCGTCTCCCTTAGCGGTAATACAAAGGGAGACAATACCTTATCCTAGTAGTAGCAATAATAAGGTGATGATACCTTATCCTGATAAATATAGCATGTAAGGGAAGAATGACATCATTCCCAGGGAGAACACTTCAATCCCGACAAATAAAGTATGCAAGGGAAGAATGACATCATTCCCAAGGAAAACACTTCAATCCCGAAAAATAAAGTATGCAAAGGAAAAATGACATCATTCCTTGGGAGAACACTTCAATCTCGACAAATAAAGTATGCAAGGGAAGAGTGACATCATTCCCAGGGAGAACACTTCAATCCTAGCAAATAAAGTATGCAAGGGAAGAATGACATCATTCCCAGAGAGAACACTTCAATCCCTAAACAGTAATTAACAGCATATGGGGAAATTACATCAACCCAAAATATATTAGTACGTGGGGAGAATACATAAATCCTAGACATATGGGAGAATACATCAATCCCAGGGGAATGACTTCAACCCTGAAATATAGAAGTAAGTGGGGAGAATACATCAATCCCAAACATACGGGAGAATAGATACATCATCCGAATGATATGCAAGCATGCATAATGTAAAACATGGCCACTACCAGGCCCAAAGATGATGTCTGTAACTAAAATGACAGTCTCATGATCTACTAGATGCAACATCGTAAATAGCATCCTGACATAAAGGCTAACAAAAGTAAAGTACTCAAGGGAAACTACAGTCCCGATATAACATATGCAGTAAGCTCTACAAAAAATAGCATCCAATGTCCATACTATTAATATCTTAGGCCTACAGCCTATAGCCAATGGCTACAATAATAAATGGTTGCTATACTATTACTAGAGTTACCATCTTGACTATAAGTAGTATAAATGCTCTGACTAGATTCCTTTACAGGAATACTAGCGTACACCATACGTATAACGTATATTGGGTATCTCCCCCATAATCTAAAAGGGATCACCCTAACTGCCTATGGCACAAACCGGTAGCTCATCGCTACGTACTAACGGAATCAATCTCAACCAACGGTGAGAATAACTCAACAAAGTCAAGGTAGGGAGAATCACAAATCTCACCCAGTGTCTCTATAGAGGCATCCTTAAATCACTCAGGAACACTCACACGACCGCTCACGAGGCAAACCATCCTATGTGGTAAAGAAAAAAAACCCCGATCCCAAAACCCACACGATAAGTAGATAATGACTTAACTATAACCAGTCTGTGGGTAGTTTATAAGCATAAATAGTATTCTGGGGTTTAAATTTTCTTCCGTTAAATAGTCGGTTGATTTATAGTCTTTCAGGATTACCATTATGCGGGTTTTATCAATATCGACCTGCCCACGTATAGCGGTTCTCACCCAAACGCATCGCAAGTCACTATCCCAGGTCTAAGGGATATCTATCCAAGTCCCATGTTACTTACAAGCCCTAAACAGGCTTTACAGGGTTTTTACAATAGTGTTCTAAGCCGATACACATTTTAATACACCATTTTATATAATTAAGCATGTGGGGTTTGGAATCAAGACTACAACCGAGTAAAAGGGGTAAATATTGATAAAAACTTGCGTAGGAAAGCTTTCTGCAGCTCCCACAATAATCCTCATAGTTCCTGCAAATGTAAATAGCACCCTATGGGTCCCACCGTCGCTCGTAACTCAAAACCGACACCACCACGCGAATCCTCACAGAAAACTGGATCAGGTAGGCTATACACTCACTGAAATTTGTGGCTGGATGGTAACATATGCTTCAGGCTCTCCCGTAGTTTCTGCACTCTGTGTACTCCCAAAGCTTGATGGATCTGAAATATATTACTGCCAGTAGGATCCTCTTATCGCGTAGATGGGAATTAAGTCCTTGTTAGCTAAATTTTGGAAACCTAGCAAAAAGATATGGCCAACTGAAGTTCGGGGACTTTTTGAGGTTTTCGATGAAAAATTATAAGAATATCTGAAGAAGGCGACCCCTAAAATGTTTCTAACGAAGTTATATATAAATTACCCTTACCTCGCGCATACATCCATCTACCTCATGTACCACCTAATTCACCTCGCACAGAGGTGATCCTGAATTCACCTCGCGCATAGCCCAATTGGCCTCTGCGTGAGGTCAACATAGCAAAAAAAGGGCCCACAGACCAAAACTTGGGCTTTTAGGTCCAAATTTGACCCTCATAAATGGAAATAAGGCTCCTAGGGCACCTCTAGGCCAAATCTCACTCCCGGGGGATAGTCCAAAGTCATAAATATGGGTAGGGTACCAAGAAGCCCAATCCGGCTTCGAACCAACTACCGACCTAGAATGAAAACGGGTGGTCCACACTAGATGAAACTCTAGGGATGATCTATAAATGTTCCTAGACAAGTATAGGCATCAAAATTAAGGCATTTACACTGCTCTAAGTGCTCCATTCCATCCCGACTCCCAAATGGACATAAAAAGTCATCGAGGGATCTAAAAAGAGCCATACTACACATACGCTCAAGATTTTCCAATAAAAGCCAGGTATCCACACACCGGTCTCTCTTACAGTGCCAGAAACTAGGGAGATGGCTCTCAGGGTCTATCTCAACCCCTGGCAGCAATTCGGTACTAATACTAAAAATCCACGAAAGGGTTACTGCCCGAGGAAATCCACTCAGGGAAACACTATAGTACAAAATACAAGTCATATACATCACAACCATATGACATAATCAAACACATGTCAGGTCATCATAGAATCAATTCATAACGTCGTATAACATAAATATGACATGATGCAATATAAAAATGAAAAATTTATCTCTAGAAAATACTGGGTATTACACTATCCACATGTCAAGGGTGATAAACAAACTTCAATATCCCATTATTATCCATTTTTATGCATTTATTTGATTAGGTAAAAATGATAATTAAAAAGAGGGTCTCATATCATACACACCTTAAAAATTAGCTCGTCCTCGAGCTACGGGTCACTCGTCTACTTGAGGGAGGATACCCAAACAACTCCGCATAAAGCCGTTCCATGAGATCTCTAAGTTCCCATGTCACATTGCCCGGATCTTCATTTCATTGCACTTTCACAAGGCTAATCCTCTTATTACGAGTATTATTAGTATCATAATACAAAATAGCCAAAGGCTTCACAACATACGTGCAATCATATATCATCTCAATTTTCGTTGGGGAATTGCTTGAGTAGGATTCCTCAAACACCGTCTCAACATAGAGACGTGGAACATATCATGAACATGCATACTCGGGGTAAATTTTAACTTGTAAGTCACCTCTCCAATCCTTTGAAGCACAAGAAAAGGACCAACAAACAGGGGAGACAACTTCCCTCATACTCCAAACCTTCTCACACCTTTCATGGGAGACACCTTCAAAAATGTCAAGTCACTCACCTTGAACTCAACCTTCCTGTGCTTAGCATCCGCATAATTTGCTTGACGACTTTGAGCCACTTTCATCCTTTCCCTTATCCACTTAATTTGAGCCACTGTATCCCTAATCATCTCAGGACCAAGTAGATTACCATCACCAGCTTCACCCCAACACACTGGTGAATGACAAGGATGACCATACAAAGCTTCAAATAGGGCCATTCCGATCGACCTTTGCTAACTATTGTTATATGCAAACTCAACAAGAGGCAAATGATCTTCCCAAGCACCACTAGAATCTAAAACACAAGCTCTCAACATATCTTCCCTGATTTGATTCACTATCTCCATTTTTCCATCCGCTTGGGGGTGATAAGAAAAACTAGGAGCCAACTTTGTGTCCAACCTCGCATGTAAATTCTTCCAAAAAGACAAAGTAAAATAAGGATCACGATCCAAAACAATAGTTATAGGCATACCATGCAACTTAACAATCTCATTCACATACAAGTTAGCTAAAATCCTCGAATTTCTCTTAGATGGAACTGGTAGAAAATGAGCAACCTTTGTCAAACGACACCCAATAACCCAAATTGATTCATTGCCTATTCGGGATCTTGGAAAAACATCAACAAAGTCCATAGAAATATGTTCCCGCTTCCACACAGGCACCTCCAAAGATTGACACAAACTTCCGGGTCTTTAGTGTTCCACTTTCACTTGTTGACATGTGAAAAACTTAGAAACATAATCCGCCACATCTCCTTTCAGACCTTCCTACCAAAAGGAACGCTTCAAATCTTGATACATCTTCATACCTCTCGGGTGAATAGAAAACTTAGAATGGTGAGCTTCATACAACACTTCTCTTTTTACCTTGGGATCATCCGGGACACAAAGCTAACCACGGAATCTCAAACCCCCATCTTTACCAACATGCCACTCCGATGGACACTCATAAAAACATCATCTATCAAATCCTCTAGTTTAAAAGCAAGCTTAGGATCCTTCACTTGAGTACTAACATCACAGAAAATCAAAGATGGAGCAATAACCAATGAACATAAGTGTACTCTTCCAGAAGATTCTTCTCTAGCCATGTCAAAACAAGAGAGCTTTTAAAGACACTCAAACTCTTTCAACACCAAGAACGGACAAGAAATATGATTTCTACTTAATGCATCAGCTACAACATTAGCTTTACCTTCATGATGCAAGATGTCAAAGTCATAGCTACAAAGAAATTCAACCCACCTTTGTCGCCTTAAGTTTAAGTCCTTCTGAAAAAACAATTATCTCAAACTCTTATGATTCTAACAAATCAAACTTCTCACCATAGAGATAATGCCTCCACATCTTCAATGCGAACACTACGACCGATAATTCCAAATCATGAGTAGGATATCTTCTTTCATGG
>CAWVOZ010000034.1:0-15263 GCA_963931855.1 Philhelius festivus
CAATTTGGAAATGTTCTTATGTGTACATATGCTTTGCATGAAGCCTGGAGATGATTATGCACACCCAATATCTGGTGGTGATTTTGTGCAAACTCATTAGGCCAATATTATTCAGTTCACAAAATGTATACTGTCAAAGTTTGAGTAAAGCAATCGCCTTTACTAGCTGATAATTAAGGACAAACTCTGTCTTGGTCTTGGCATATGGTTGTTGATGTAGTCAGTGGGATACAGGAACATCTGATACAATCAAATCGTGTGCCACGCACTACCATCCAGCTCATGGGGTGAATACAGTGCATTTTATTGAATGTAATATGCCACATCACTTTGCTGAGCACTCTGTCAATAAAGAGTAAAATTCCAATTTGATTTCAATGGTCGTTTGATCTCCAAAATAGAAAATACACATAGTGGGGTTCAGAAATCTTTATTACCTTCACAACTTTATCCCGTGGGATAGAAAATATCAAATTGCGGTCTCCCACCTGCTGAATGCATATTATAAAGTTTTCATTTTAGTTTTCATTGAATGCCTTTGGAGTTATGTGTTTAAAACGCAATGTTAGGGTCATCATCATGTAGTAAATGAAACCAAACGATGAAGGGTTGGAAATAACGGCTAAGTAACCTGGGTCGGGCCCTCTAACTTTTAAGCCATCCAAGGGCTGAATAAAATCAAGCAATCAATACCATTTTCAAAGTTACCAACCTCAAAGCATAATACTCTAAAGCAATTTAATTTAATTTAGTTTTGTGGTACACTCGGGCGTATACGTACTTTTTAAATTTTTTAAAGTTTGTTATTCCATTTCATTTTATGTTTACAAAATGTAACCTCGTATATCTCATCAAACTAAAAATAGATAAACATTGATGATTGAAACCGATTTTGTGGAAAGTTGTTTCAAAGACAGATTTATAAGCCCCACTTTGTTCGAGTTTTCTATCATAATAATGTCAAGTTTGATGTAAATCTAGAAATAGATTTTCTTCACAAAATCCAAAACTTTACCTATATACTTATTTTCGAAGTTAAAATATCTGTTTTCGAGAGGGTTATTTTTAAATGTTTGAATCTACAAAATTTCAGTAAGATATTGTTTATATGAATATGTATTGTTATACAGAAAATTTACCCCGAATAGGGTGGGGAATATTCTATTACATAAATCGAAGAACAAATCATGGTTTGGTTTATAGAAGTGAAATATATTTTTTTAAGTCAACGGCCGTGGCTTTCATGAAAGCATCGCTTCCCATCGATCAGCGAAATCAAGCATCATTGCGCGCGGTTAGTACTTGGATGGGGGACCGTTCAAATACCAACCGTGTGCTGTTGACATGTGTTTCTTCTGTTGTTCTTTCTTTGTGTGTCTCTCTCTGTCGTATTGTCTAAAGCCGATGGCCTCAGTTGCCAGTGCTTTTCTGTGTCTCTACTCCGTAGATTTATCTACGGTGTAGTGTAAAATGTAATGTAATGTAATATTTTTTTAATTTAACGTTACTTGGATGAAGTTAAATGTCTCTAAGGAAGTCATCGATTTTTGTTTAATTTATCGTAGCTCCACAAAAGACAGTGTGCCAGCCTTAAATCAGTTTGATGCGCTATCGGACTGTTTATAAGTAATATTTAGTTTCCCTTATAATCTTCACGGTGAGATCTTTTCAGAATTGATTTTTTTTTTTTGAGTATTTTAACGAAAGACCCACAAAAAGTTGTGTATTAATGAGTATATCGATACCTTCCCGTAAAAATGTATTAAGCGACATTTTTAAAAATGTTCAGGAAACGAAAAAAAACGTATCATTTAGTTATTTTTTTGCGTATTTTATTGAAAGAAACAGATTTGGAGAGGGATTTTTACAATACAAAACTTGACATCATTGCAAAATCGAAATTTTAATCAGATAAGAAATTTTTGTCGCTTAGTACATTTTCGTGGTCAAAGCATTGGCGCTTGATACAATGTATACAATGTTAAATGGCGCTTTCGATGACAACAACAAAAAAACACAAAATAAATGGGAAAAAAGTAGTAGCCTGCTTGATAGAAAAATATTTAAAAGCAAAGACAACCATATCTGGAGTATTATTAGCGACAAAAATGGATCAAGTTCTATTTGGATGAGTGTGCTAAGCGAAAATTTCGGTTAAACTATGCGACATCTAACAAATTTTTACTTTCAACTTATAGGTACTATTAGGCAAGTTATGCATTCGTAAAAAAAATCGAACTCTAGATTTTGATCAAAGTTGACATCGATGATAGCGAAGACTTAAAAAGTGGGTCTCGCAATTCTGTCTGTCTGTCTGTCTGTCGGTTCGACTACAGCCTAAACGGCTCGGCCGATTTTCTTCAAACTTGGTAGATATGGGTTTTAATTTTTTCCCCCGGACGTTTTTTTCTGTTTTTTTTTAAGATCAAAAATAACGGTACCTGCCATACGATTTTTTTTTTCGAAATTTTATAAATATTTTTTTTCTCAAAAACTGTCACACAGAATTTCTTAAAAAAATTTGAAAAATTTTATTTGGTTAAAACTAGCTAATGGTTGAAAAAAATTTTACAAAAAATTGTTATTTTTGGTAGGCCCCCTGGGTCCATTTTTTTTGTTTTTGATTTTCTCGAAAACGGTACAGCCGATTAAAATCATTTTTTTTTATGCCAAAGTTCCTCCAAAGTTTGAATATTATTTCATATTCAAATTTTCAATTTTTTATTTTTTGGATTTTAAAAAAAAAATTCAAATTTTTTTTTTGGAAACTCAATATTTCGAAAACCCCATGCCCGATTTTTTTTCAAACTTGAAAAATAATAGTTTCTTAACATAATCTGCAAGATTTGAGAAAAAAAATTTTGTTTTATCTAAAACTAACGGTACCTCTTCCATACAAATTTTAAAAAATGGTTTTCGAAAATCGTATTTTTTTCGAAAACGGTTCCGAGAATTTTGCTAAAATTTTTTTCTTTTGATCAATCTTTACGATCTATAATTTAATAAAAAAAAATTTGAAATCTAGATATTACTGACTGTACCTACCATAGAACGATTTTTTCGAATTTTGAATTACTCATTATCGGCATAACGGATTTTAACGAAATTTTTTATAAATAAGCTCCTAAAAAGTTTAAAAAACATTGCATTTAAGAACTTAAGAAAAAATATTTTTTCAATTTTTAGAAAAAAAAGTCATTTTTTTTTTTTTGAAAAATTCGATATCTCAAGAACGGCTTAGTATTTTGTTTGGAAATTGAACTTTTATTCGAACAATAATAAAAACTTAAGGTTGGCGTACCAAAATTTTTTCTTAAAAATGTTTTAAAAATTTTGTACATAAAAGCTTATTTTTTTAAGGAACCACTGCAACGACTTATAATTTTTATTCCTGCATAAATTCATATTAGCATAGCATTCTGTTTTTATCTCTTACTACTAAAAGAATTTAAAAAAATTCATTTTATCCTTATGAACAGTTTTCTTTAATAACATCCGTTTTTAAACTTCCTAGTCTATTACATAGGAGCAAGTTCGTGCGACCCAGTCGTGCATTTTATTTTTGTGGACGTTTGGTTGCTTAAGATAATAATATTTTTAAAAATGTCGCTTAGCATAATTTTACTGGAGGATAATACAAATTTCAGTGAGCAACATTATTCTAGTGAGAAAACTTAGTGGTTGATACAATTTTATTTTCTCTCTAGTTTTTTTTTTTTTGCATACATGATAGGGCAGTGAAACCAAAGCCAAAATGTGGCGCTAACTTCTAGTACAGTTCCACATCAAAAAGTCAATTTCGAAAAAAGTGTCGCTTAAATACATTCTTACGGGAAGGTATCGATATTATGGCAAAAATAAGAAAAAAAAGCAAGGGTACCTTTGGGCCTCTACCGCGCTCTGAGATTTATTAAAATATGCAATTTTCCTTTCTTTTTAAAAAAAGTTAATGCTAGTTGACAGACGTAAACTTTGCTTATTTAGTTATTTGATTGTATTTTTTGGCAGGTAGTATTTTTTTTTATTCGACTCAATTTCATAAAAGAGAGTTCGTTTGTCCTTACAACCTAACACACTGAACCAAAAAGGTACATGATTCGAAGGAAAAACTTCATGTTTTTAAAGAAAAACTTCATTAAAAACGGGCAAAGAATCGAGTTCATTAAAACAAAGAAACCCTAAACATACGTTTTATGAATTTGTTCCTACAACTATAAAAGGTTCTTAAGATAATTAATTCTTGCATTAAATTAATGATTGGAAGTCATTAAAAAATTCTTTCGATAATTCACAAACATATGAACTATGTCATTCCATGTAAGTAAGTAAACATTGAAATCCATGATTTTTTGTTTTAATTTCATGTATTTTTTCATTCAATGTTACTACATTTTCCATTTATTTTATGACCTTCTGACATAAATTGAAGGAAAAGATCCACTGTTTTAATGTAAGAAATCATGAAAATCATGTTTATTGCTCTTAAAAAGTATGAGCAATTTCAGACGATCTATGTATAAATTAGTGGAATTCATGATGTTTTTCATTAATTTTATGACATCGGTCTGTGTTTTTAATAATTTTATTCATTAAT
The DNA here is from genome assembly GCA_963931855.1 of Philhelius festivus. Classification (NCBI taxonomy): domain Eukaryota; kingdom Metazoa; phylum Arthropoda; class Insecta; order Diptera; family Syrphidae; genus Philhelius; species Philhelius festivus. The sequence continues at coordinate 4,595 of CAWVOZ010000034.1, forward strand.
TTCAAATTTCTTTTTTGTATATGCTGTTTTTTATTAACTTCCCATAGGGAGTTATTGTAATCGGTCCGATTTGTCAAATTGGAATTTTTGACATTTCTCGACGTTTCAAGGTCCCTAGAGGCTATATCAATCATTTTTAGAGAGATGTCTGTGTGTGTGTGTGTACGTACGTTCGTACATGCATACGTTCGTACGTCCGTACGTTCTTGTACCATTTTTCGTCGTCGATATCTCAAGAATGAGTAAAGATATCGACTTCAAATAAATTTTATTCAATAGATAATAACTTCGAAAGAGGCTGAAAGGGCGTTTATTAAAATTCAGTGAGTAGTTTTTTCACTATAACGGTTTAAAAAAAAAGTAAAAATTTTGGTTAGTTTCAAATATCTCACGATAAAATAATGCTATTTATTTCAAATAAAATTTAATGTACTCATTATAAGGTCATACAGATTTGGTATAAATTTGGGAAAAAATGAACATACCGTTATTTTTTTAAATAAAAAAAACTGAAAAAAAATTCATAACCCAGATATTCTAAGAACGGAAAACAATTTGAAACTCAAAATAATTTTATTTTACGAAAAATAATGTGTTTGACAACTGGTGAAAATTTCAAAAAAAATCAGTTTACAGTTTTTTTTACAAAAAATAAAAAACTATATAAAATTCTATTGAAAATTGGTAAAAATTGTTTTTCGACTCAAATTTCTCGAGAACTAGTAGTGATATTGACTTCTAATTTAGTTTATTTTATACATAGTATAATTTTGTACAATTGGTAAAATGTTGACAAATACTGAACTAATAGTTTTTTTTTTTAAATAAAAAAACTATTAAAAATTCTAGTGAAAACTAGTTAAAATTGTATTTCAAGTCGAAGTTCTTGGGAATGAACCGATAATGCCTTCTAAAGTATGTTGTTTTTTACATCGATACCTTCCCGTAAGAATGTATACTAAGCGACATTTCTAAAATTGTTCAGGAAACGAAGAAAGTTCTAGTTGAATCATAGTGTACTAAGAGACAATTTTGGTTAAACTAAGTGACATCTAACAAAATTTTGTGTTGCTCACGACGATGAGATCTTTATTAATGTCGCTTAGCATAATTTTTTTGGCGGATAATACAAATTTGAGGGGGCAACATTATATTAATGAGAAAACATGGCAGTTCATAAATTTTTTTATTTGTACGCTAGTTTCCTTTTCATGCATAATAGGTTGGCGAAACCCAGGCCATAACGTGGCCTTTAACATATAGTATATTTCCTCATCAAAAAGTCATTTTCGAAAAAAGTGTCGCTTAGTACATTCTTACAGGAAGGTATCGACATAATACAATTATTAACATATGGTTAAATATTGACAAGTATCGAATTGACAGTTTTAACAAAAATATAAAAAAAATCTTCTAAAAAGTGGTAATATTTGTTTTTCGACTAGAATATCTTGAGAACGAGCAATGATATTGACTTTGCCATTATTTAATTTTATACATAGTACAATTTCTAACAAATGGTTTATATTTGACATATATCTAGTTTTAGAGCGGATATATTTTGTAAGTACCCTTCCATCAATAACCAAACCATATCTTTTATATTTGAATATTTCGTTTTTAAATTTTTTTTGGAACCGAAATAATAAAGTAATTTAATATAATACATAATTTTATAATTTTACTATCAACTTACGAGTAGTTTTTAGAAGAATGTATGTACTGTATATACGTATATGAATAAGGTTACGTTCAGTTGTACCCAAGTCCCACATATTCAAATCCCATTAATAGCTATGGTAAAATTGAAGAAAACGTCGAATATGTTTTTATTTAAATATAAAGTTTTCAAGACCACATATGGGAAGTTATCAGTGTGGGTCGCACCCAGCCTCTTTTTTGCTTATGAATTCTGACATGAATTTTAAGAAAAGTTTCTTTTTTTAGTAATGAAAAAATCATTCATTTAATGCAACTTTTCTTATATTAGTATGAATCTTTTCATTACTTTAATGTCAGAAACTATTATTATGGAACCTATTTTTTCATACAACGAATGAATTATTTCTTTTTTTCCAATGATGTTTTTTTCGTTTTGAGAAAAAAAGTCAGTAAAAATTATTATACGTGCACGTCCACCTGAAATACAAAAGCCCCGATGACAAATTATTTTAAAGAAAATGGTATACCTGAAAACTTAAAGTAAAGAAAAGGAAAATTGAAAAAAATAACAATTATTTATTGAATATATTTTTCAATATCTAATACGTGCGTACAACATATAAATAAAATAAACAGGGTGTCCCACAGTCGAAAAACTTTGAGGTAATTTTAATATTTTAATATATACATACATATACAAATAGATTAGATATATATGTAATGTACATATATACTTTTACATGATTTGAAAAAATAGTAGGAATAGTAAAAATAAATACATTTTCTTGTTCAAATTAAACAAAAACAAAACCAGAATCGATTGTACATAATTTGACAAAGTTAGAGCCAAAAATCATACAATTTTTATAAAACGAAAAGGAAGCTAAGACAAAGAAAATAACCTCATATATTTTCCAACTTAAAATGACATCCGGTTATCCTCTGTGTGGGGAACTGTGGGAGATCATGTATGAAAAAATACAATAAAATTTTAAGTTCTTTATCTGCGATTACTAGGATGAACGGCTAGATGTTTTCGCACTTTGTTTAAAAAATATCAATGTGGTCGTCCATTTCCTGAACACTTGCAGCTGTAAAAGGAAGGCCTCATGCGAACTCTTAATAGTGAATTTCCTCGCACCCCCGCATGTAGACAAGTCATTAATTTCACTGCAGCATTATCTAAAACAAAAGTAAAAATACAAAGTTAACTAATAAATTGTCTGAAAAACATTAAACGTGTTTTTTTTTAAAGTAATCAATAAAACAAAAACAATTTTGGCAATCAGAAATGATAAGTTTAATGTTAACGTTGAATGTACGAGTATTTTGAAATAAATATACGAACTAAGAAAAATAAAATTACCACTATTGACATCTGCTTCATCAATTTTTTTTAAAGCATTGCCCTCAGCTCATTGTACCTTAAATGTTTTTCTTGTACCAAAAATTGTCCATTTGCTGACAATCGCTGGGCGATTTTCAAACAACACACCAAAATCTATTTTTATCAAGAAAAATGAAATAGTATTACATAATGAACTTATGAAAAATATTCGCTTCCTACAAAGTAAATACTTACAAATTTTATAAATCAAGTAGTTGAATAAATTTAACGTCGTCCACAATACACAACACTTTGAAAATTTTCAATTTTTAAAATAAACTTGGAAAAGAAAACTTTTTGGGAACTTTGTAAGATCACGTTTTAACACTGGTAATATCAAACAAGAAATGAACTCTTGATATGATATTACAAGTTTATGACTTAATTTCTACGAGTACTATTCAAGAGTCACTCATACAAAACATGAAAATATTCCCATTTTTTATCAATAAGTTCTTAAAACACTAGACTACAGCCATAGGTGAATAACGGTTATATTTTGCACTTTAAAGAAATATATCATAAAGTGCAAGTAATGAGCTTACAGTTTATTAAAAAATTCTTACGATTCAGAAATAAATTATTTCACAATAGTGAACAATCAAATTGTTCCTAAAATTTAAGTGTTAGTCATGCAAAATATGAAAGTAATCTTATTTTTTATTAATTAGTTCTTAAATCACCAGATTTCTACAACGGCACTTTCATAGCCGCATTATATTGGTTTTCTTCTTAAATAATTATATTATGTCTTTATTAAAGTTAATATTTTCTAATACGCATTCAATAGTATTACTTTCACAAATGAAGGAAGTGATGTTTAACAGCATGTTTGATAAATGCATATGCTAATTCACAATCGTCGATTATTCATCTAGCCATATTTGTCAAACATTTTCTTGAGAATGTTAGTCCGCCTATTTTTGCATGCATCAAAGATGTCTGTTACTCATGCTTATAAATATGGTTTCAGTTAAATACATTTTAAGTAATATTTCATACAGCTTCATATTAAATTTTGTATGAATTGTTCATATTTTAAATGTAAAATTTTCTACTTAGAATTTGCAACAAAAAAAAATGTTTATGAATGTGGTTTCATGCATTGAATGATATTTTGCATGTAAAAAATGTATAGTTTCAAGAATTTAAAGCAATTTTTCATAAAATTTCAGTTTCTCATGTTGATGAATGTGGTTTCATATAGTAAGTCACTTTGTTCCTACAATAAAAGAACAGTTTCAAGTATTTTAAGAAATTTTTCATAAAACTTTACAATAAAATTTGTATGGACTGTTCATATATTAAATGTAAAGTATCATAATCGATTCTCCAACAACAATTCTATTGCTTTGGATTTTATGAATGGTTTTTCATGAAAATCATGACTTGGTCTTAAAACAAAAATTTATTTTTATGAATTCGTGCATTATTCATATGAATATTCTTTAAAAATTAATGATTTTGGCTGAATGATCGCCATTAATAAAAAGAATGTACAACAATTTTTTCAGTGCACTTACCCTATTCGTTCGTATTAAGATTCCTTGATATTAATTTAATAGTTATAATTTTTTTTGAACTTAATGTTGAAAATGTACTTTTATATATTTATATAATTTTTAGTCTTGTAATAAACTTCATTGAATTCAGACTCGGTTGCCTTTTTAGCCCGGTCAAATTAGCTTCAAAAATAGGGGCAAGGTTACATTAATTCGCACAAAGCTGAAAATTGGCATGAATGCTGGGAACACTATTACAAACAATTTGTCGAAAGTCCCCATCGATCCGACGTGTGGAAAAAAAATTATTCAAGGTCAAATGTTGCAAAAATCGGTTTTTTGCATTTTTTAGCTAAACGGAAAATTTTATCATAAAATAGGTGAGACAAAAATTATTCATTATGCAATTATCTAAAGAAATCGTCTTAACACTTTTTCTCCTAAGAATCACCATTTTGGAGATATAGCGATGAAAAAAGTTGAAAAAGTTGTATTCTTCATAACATGCACACGGCTCCGCGCCACCCGTGAGGTAGTGCACTTGGCGCGTTTTTTTTAAAGTGGCTTCTCCGGTAGGCCTATTCAACGATCTATTGTGGTCCTGTTGAGTTGAAAATTTTGTATCTAAGTGAAAAATAGTACTATTGGAAATGACGAAAGCGATTATGAGTATTTTTTACAAAAGATAAGAACCGAAACTTATCTAAGCAGGTACTTACATTACAAATTTGACGCCGATATTGCAGTGCTTTTTTTCATTTCAAACGTTTCATTCAATTCATTGCCACAGTATAAACAGAACTCTTTTAGACAAAAAACAATTCCGACATTCACTGTCTCAAATGCTTCATTGTTAGCTCAAAATAGTTTAACGAGTAAGGGTGATTTTTGAAATCCTGTGGTATCACAACGGACCAAATATTGGTCTAAGTGTGTTGGCTTTTCCGGTCAGCAGCCACCTTAACCTAACGTAACCTAAACAAAAACCTGTATCATTTACGCGTGCTCTAGTACGAGGAGGACTTATTATTGATGTACCAGCTTGTTCTTGTTCGTGACGTCTTTTAACTGCGGTAATGGTACTCATACTTTTTCCGACACTGCACATGAATTGTCACAGAAGCCTGGTCATTTAAGTATTCCGAAAATTCATCACCTCTTTCAACATTTGCATCAATTAATGTCTTTAGGCCACGCTCAACAGTAACAATTTCACTTTCGGCCAAATTTTTACTACAAATAAAGCAAAATTTAGACATTTCTCTTACAAACAAGAAACTGCACAAATTCTGTTTGCAATAACTACTTGTTCTTACTACGAAGGAACGCTTGGGACTAATAATATTTAGATGCTGCTCAAGGCCGTACGGTCACATAAAATGAGGGAATGGGTTTTCTTTCGAGTTTATATTCTTAAGCCAAATATACATTGTTCAAATGCATGGCAAGCACGTGCACATGCAAGTGTATTCGTAAATTCGGGTTAAAGTTGCATATACACACATCAAGCATGAGCCTTCAATCTTTTATTTTACATGGACGGTGTGGTGAGAGAACGAGTTTTTTTCGGCAAAATTGTGTTTTTACGAATTTTTTTGAGATTTTTTCAATTTTATCCGAGTAGGTAATTTGTTTTATTTTGTCTGTCCACTTCATCATACAATTTTTGTTTACTGTTTTAATATTTAAATCAGTGCTTATGTTGTACTGTGATCTCATCTCTTCAACGTACTATACGCGAACCAATAAATGCATGATCAATCATTAATCTTGCATATACATACACTACTTCAATGCAGGACGCTAGATTGAAAGAAAATCAAAAGATTTTCATTTTGATTCAATCCTACATACAATCTATACGTGTGATTTTCTCACCGATACACTCGCACGTGCTTGTCATGCATTTGAACAGTATAGATCTGACCTGGCTTTAGAATTGTATATTATGTATGTATACGCCACGAAAACTAATATTTTTACTTGTATTACCGTTCTGTAATGTATATAACGGAATTGACATACATATTATGAAGAACACAACTTTTTCAACTTTTTGCATCGCTGTATCTCCAAAATGGTGATTCATAGGAGAAAAAGTGTTAAGACGATTTCTTTAGATAATTGCATGATGAATAATTTTTGTCTCACCTATTTTATGATCAAATTTTCCGTTTAGCTGAAAAATGCAAAAAACCGATTTTTGCAACATTTGACCTTGAATAATTTTTTTTCCACACGTCGGATCGATGGGGACTTTCGACAAATTGTTTGTAATAGTGTTCCCAACATTCATGCCAATTTTCAGCTTTGTGCGAATTAATGTAACCTTGAATGTCTATTTTGACCGGGCTATTTCTTTATAAGAAAATTCGCAACAGTATTTGAAATGAATAAGTATGAGTATAACGGATCTATCTATTAAACTGCGACGCAAAAATTTTCATATTAAAAAAAAAATGGATCTGGTAACCACAAACATAGGTTTTGTATGTGTTTGTTCGATTGCATTCATCGCTAGCAAAAAAAAGCCACAAGACTACTTAGTTATTTTTAAAAATGCAATTTTTTGTAAAATTTTCTATAAAAGTTGTTGCAACTTGGAAAAGAAATTAAATAAATAAACTGTTGAAGTGTTTAGTTTTTCCCCTTTCTGCTATAATTGGGCTGTGTTTTTACTAATATTTAATTGTCTTCATCAAAATGAGTTCTGGACCTCATCGACAATGTAATGTGTCCCTTTTTCAGGCTTTTTAGAGAACTGAAAAAAAAAATCAGTTACAAACAGTAAAAGAAGTAATAAAATATGTTTTTTTGACAAAAAGCAATCTGCTTTACAAAATACAATGGCAGAAATCCGTCAAATTCCGAATTTATACTGTGGATACTGAAATCGAAAATAATCAAAATTCACTTTGATAAATATAAGACTATTAAAAGATATCCTAATTCGAAAAAAAAATTTAAGCTACTACCGCAAATTGCCAGACTTTATCAATCTTTCAAGTACAAAATTGTTTGACATTGCGTTGTGTAAGTGTGATGCCTTTGATAAATGTCGTTGTGAAAAGGATAAAATGGTATCTGCTAATGAAAGGTCATTTCAATAGACCAAAAAAGTGATAGAAAAATGGTGATCGGTGCAAACAATGGTATCGTATAATTAGCTAATTAAACTCCGATCTTTACAGCATTGTTAAATGGGTTATAAAAAAGCGTTTGGAGTTTAATGCTTCGAAAACTCAATGCTGTCTCCTGTCGTTAAAGCAAAATGTACTTGAATAGCACTTGCATAGAAGAAGCCGAAGAATTTCCAGTACTCGGTTGTGGCTCGAGACCGCCAAAAATGCTGTTAAATGCTTAGGTTTTCTTTATTGATGTCAGACATTTTTTATTCCTTCTGATGGGGCTATAAGTCCACCCAAAACTCGAGAATAATTCACATCTTTGGGCAGGTGCAGCCACCAACTTCTCTCCACTTATTGGATAGAATTCAGAACAGAGCTTGAAAACTTATAGGAAACAGAATCATCATGAAATCATTCCCATCTCTTGAAAACCGTTCGAATGTTTCATACATTTTCTTGTTTTATCATTTCTTTCACAACAAATGCCAGTTGCATTCCTCCTCTTAATCAGTTCACCCCTGATACCCGCTTTACGAGGAATGCTCATCTGTTCACCCTTGGGCCTAATTTTGGTCGTACCGTACAATATAGAGATTCGTTTGTTAGTCGTACAACACGATTATGGAATAACTTTCCCGGCACGGTTTTGCCTTGTCATTTCAATTTGCAACATTCAAAACCAATGTTTACGACATCAACCTTATCTCTCCCCTTAATTTCCCCATCGCCCGTCCTGTGTTTAAAATTAAAAACGTCTCTCAACATACCCTTGAGCGCTTGTGAAACATTGAATAAAATTTAATACAAAAATAGATAATCAATCTAGGAGTTCTTCAGGGGTCGGTTCTTGGGCCGATCGTTTTTTTAATTTATATACGAGTAAATTCTGTTTTTGAACAATCACTTTTTGGAGAAGTAAGGGCTTTTGCAGATTATTTGGAAATCGTGTACAGATCTGAAAGCATATTGAACTTAGTGGCTGATTTAAATAATGATGTGCACTTTTTGAGAGTTTGGTTTCATGAACATAAACTTAAACTCTAATGAGACTATAGATATTGATATTATGTTTCATTCATCGAGCTGTGCAAGGTTTAATCTTTATATGGGTTCTTTTCAAAATACATATGTTTGATTTAATTTTCATATTACTTCCGACGATAAATGCTTCAAAAATGAAAACGTTAACTGTATTAAATACTTGGGAATTGTGATTAACAGAAAAGCATGTTTCAGGTCTCAAACAGTATTTTCTTTCCATAATCCGTTGTTTTTATCGTCTTAGAAAGTTTTGTAGTAACACTTCTTTAAAATCATTTCACTACGGAATTTTTCATTCAATGCGCTATAAGAAAGGTTTAAGTAACTCTTCCCGTCTTTCTTATTCCCTGAGCTTTTCAGAAGCACAAAGATTCTTCCTGTGAGACAGCTATTTTGTTGAATGGTTCTCAAGGTTTTTTTAATGAGAGGTGGGTATTTGCTGAGTCCAATCTCTGAAGCATATATTTAACGCACTAATTACCAATCGTTAGTTGCAGTTGCTACCTTTCGTACTACAAGTTTTAGAAATTCTATTTAATCACCTCTCTGCTAGCATACGAGCCATAACAACTCTATTTTCCTTTTTAAAAAATGTAAAACTCTGGCTTTTTGATTTCAACCATGATGAAATTTAAGTTTTGTTGAGCTACATTTATATTGTTTAGTTTATAGTCAATAAATATGAATTTGTAGAAGTAACTTTGAACTTTGCATTTTTAAACGTATCTTTTCTTAAAATTATACACCCCACAATGAATTATTTGCTTGGAAGTGGCATTACCTTTATTTTTATAAAATACCAATGTCACTAACTATTTTCTCTCAACTTACTATTGTAAAAATTGTAGTATCTGTATTCTTTATATATAAAGGGTTTTTCAATAAGGAATTGACAACTTTTTTTTTAAATAAAACGCAAAGAATTTGATATATTTCAAAAATTTTACTATCGGCTTGAATCAAAACATTTATGAATGGAACTCAACTGTATTCATATGGCCACCGCGGGACCTTTCAAGCGGTCGATTCGGTGGACCCAATTGTCAGGCTCGGCCACACATTTCGGCCGAACGGCCTCTATTTCGCGTTCAATGTTGGCTCTGAGCTCTTCCAATGTCGTCGGCTTGTTGTCATTAACCAATGACTTAACATAGCTCCAAAAAAATAGTCTAGAGGCGTTAAATCGCACGAACGAGGCAGCTACTCGACTGGCCCATTTCTTGAGATAACACGCTCATCAAACTTACTCTTCAATAAATCGATTATAAAGTGTGCTGTGTGTCTTGTGGCACCATACTGTTGAAACCACATGTCGTCGAAGTCCATATCTTCCGATTTGGGCCGAAACTAATTGGTAATCGTGGCGCGATAACGCTGACCATTCACAGTAATGTGACAATCGTTATCGTCAATGAAAAATATGGTCCAATAACGCCGCCGGCATGAAAACCGCACGAAACAGGTATTTTTTTGTGGATGAAGTGGTGATTCATGAAGCAAATGTGGATTTTCACCCGACCAATAACGCATATTTTGTTTATTGACAACCCATTGAGCCAAAAATGAGCTACGTCACTGAAGATGATTTTGCGATGCAATTCATCATCTTGGCGAATCTTCTTCAGAGCCCAATCGGATAACGTACATCGCTTCAAATGGTCCATCGGCTTTAATTCTTAAGTCAGCTTGTTCTTGTATGGCTGTAAACCAAGATCCTTACGCAAAATACGCCAGAATGTGGTCTGAGCAATGCCCAATTCTTGAGAACACCGTGGAATGGACTGATTTGAATCGTTTGCTATGGACGCCTGCACGGCAGTGATATTTTCGACACTTTGACCAACCCGTTGTCTCACTGACACGGCAACATCACACAACGAATATTTAGACTCAAATCAATAAGTGAATTGTTCAAAACCATTTACGAGTACATGAAGTTAAATTTTTCA
>CAWVOZ010000035.1:0-24033 GCA_963931855.1 Philhelius festivus
GTGAATGAGAACTGATGTTTTGAAGTACGACCCTTGAATTAGAAATTGGCAGCGAGCGTAACACATACAGTTCCTAAATACTTTGTCCCATTTGAAAGAAAAGAAAACCATGTTCTTCTAGGTCTTTCTTTAAAAAAAGAGTCCTAGGATTTTCTTAGTATATGTTTTGTAATTTGTACATATATTTCTGATTTCCTGTGAGTATATAAATTGAACAGAATTTGTGATGTATTTGATTGCGGCGACTTATTACTTTGATAAATAATAACACATGTGTTTTTCTCGTATAATTGTCATGAAAGTAAGTGTGCTTAATTACTACTCCATCCATCCCAACAGGTACTTACATTGTTGTTGGGTACAGAGTTTCAGAAATTGAAAAGTTAAAAGAAATGAAGAAAGTAGGTGTAAGTTAGTGAACTTACTAACATTAGTAAAGAAAAATATGTTATATTAGAAAATGTTAAGAAATGGATGGAACATCCAATAAGAAAAGTGTTGAAGAATGGGTGGGACGGAGGGAGTATTTATTTGTTATAAGTTTGTTATTAATCAATCAATATGCCTATTATGCCTAATTTTTCGTTTTGTTTTGTTTTGGGACAGAGTTTGTCTGAGAAGACACGAGTAATCTTCCTTACTTCTCCTCCTGTAAATGAGATACAATACTGCGATTTTTTTGGGTGAGCTAATGTTGGAAATGTTTGATTTATTCGATATCACTTACTTTGTTGTGAAAATCATATTTGCTAATTTATCATTAAACATGAACTCCAGTGTTAGATTCGGTTGGCATAATCGAACAAATGAGTTGTCCGGTGTATATGCCAAAGCTTGTGTAGATATGTGCAAGGAGTTGGACATTCAGGTTATTGATCTTTGGAGTGTACTACAGAAGCAAAGCGATTTGTTAACTACTTGTTTTACGTAAGTCCACTTCAGTTATATACTATGAAATATTTTGCTCTTGATCCACTTCCTTTGCATTGATCAATATCATTGTTATACTATCCACTTCCTATTTACCATATGTTCTTCTTGTTATAAGTGGTGGCAAAAATATACAGAGCGATAGACACTCCCTGTATTTGGCTCATATAGTCTAATTGGCCCTTGTGAATAAGTGCGGATACATGAAATACTTTTTTCTGTGAGTAGCTGATCGAAACTAACTTCTCCAGGGACGGTATACATTTATCAGCCAAGGGTAGCAAGATAGTGGCGCAGGAGATACTTACTTTTCTTGAAGAGACAGATTGGGAACCAAGTTTGCACTGGAAGTTATTGCCTAGTGAATTCGATGAGGATTCCCCTTATGATCATCTAGCTTCTGACGGTAAGACCACCTTAAACGTATCTGACTTGGACTTCTACCGGGAAACCAAGTGGGTTTAAGCAAAACAGAAGTCTGATGATTTGGTTATGTGTGCATGGTAACTTGTCAAATTGAAGACATTGTAACCTTAGAGAATTTACTATAGTGTTTAATTTTTATGTATCATGACAACTGGCTTTAGGGTGGATCATCCAATAATTAGCGCCATTGGTGTCTGCTTCCTGTTCCACTGGTGCCTAAAGTCCTGTTGCTTCAACGATACTTCCATTATGAATTCATGATGTCCCATGACATCAATTCGTAAGAACGATGTTTATAAAGAATACTTATTAAATGAAAAAGATGTTATCTTTGAATTGCGGAAGTAACTTCCGGAATGGGAAGTAATTGTATTTCAAGGAGTTTCTCCCTCGAAATGAATTGTGATTTGTAGAAAGATGATTCCTGCAAAATATTTGTCTCTGCTTAAAAAATATTTTCCACTTGTTGTAAACTAAAATGAAGCATCACTATAAATATATACTATATATTACAGGGTGGAAATAATTTTCATCAAACATAAAGGAAACAGATGTTAGAAACATCTAAAACTCAAATACTACTGTATCTCCAATGTTTGTTCTGTTGAGTCATTATATGAGAGGGTAATAGAAAACTACGAGGGAATGCGATAATGTGATGAATTGTTTGGCCCTGAATTGTTTGAGTTGGTTGGAATCATCTGTATAAAGTTTAAATTTGAGAACACTTCCTTTACAGCAGTGGAGCCTATATTAGGCTCTAAGAACCACATGTATAAAGAATGATTAGCAGTGGACAAAGAATAATAAATGTGCAGGCAACCTTAAGTTACTAAATATGATCTACTAGTGGTAGTAGAAAAATAGACAGTAGGATTTGATCAAAGTGGTTAGAAATGGCTGGAGCTGATCACAGGCCTAAATTTGTTGTGTTCGGATCATCCATAGTTCAGTATGCATTTCACAACAATGGTTGGCTCTCTATTATAGCTGACCTCTATTCTCGTAAAGTAATCTCTCTCCCAGTTTATCTCTATCGATTTATGTAATTATGTAAATCATCCATAATTTTCATGCATGTATGTGATTGACTGATTGTTCTTGGGAGATGGATCTACTAGACCGTTACACACTAACGGGTGATTAAGTTGTCACCGTTCTCCTAAAAAACAATGGATTTCACAACTTTATACTTAAATCCAAAGCAACTGTCTTGTTGTTCTCGTGTTTCAGTTCTTGGTTTCTTACAGACAATTTGGTTGTGCTTACACACGAGGACACATGGCCTAATTGCCCTTTCTGAAGGATATGCAAAGTTTTTCTAGTTCATTTCAAATTTAATGGAATATGTCAGCTCCGTCGCATCTGCTAATAAGTTGTTGTCCCGATGCCATCTTACCATATTTTGCTATATAAAACATAGTTTATATGTGTTATTAACCGTGCTAAGCTTCAAACTGATTTATACAGGCAGATATAGTGCTGCGAGGATATGCAGGGTGGAATTCAAGGCGTGCCCTTCAAGTTCTTGATAAAGTTTTCCCAAAGGTTGTTCCTCAATATGATCCTTTTAGTAGTCCAGCAGAATTCTGATATTGTTATCTTGTCCTTACCTTCATCTTGTATAATCTAGACTGCAGATGTACAGCCCGATCTCGTAATAGTATATTTTGGGGGTAATGATTCATTGAAACCACATCCTTCTGGCCTGGGTCCTCATGTACCTATTCCTGAGTATATTGATAACATGAAAAAAATTGCTCTACATGTCAAGGTAATTCTCTTGGTAGCATATTGTCTCTCTGCTATAACAAGATTATGGTGGTAGTTTCGTACCTGCATGTTATAAGTGACACAATCATGTCCACCATTCACGATTTCAGAAGTAAGATGTTCCTTAATTTTATCGACGGTTTCCCTTCCTTTCTCTTGTTAATCAACTGTGCATCTAAGAGTGTTAGCTGTCTATACTGATTATACAACCATATGAATATAGGAAGTAGAAACACAAGCTAAATTAGCAAGAGAACTTTCACTTGATTTCTCGAAAACATATCTCAGACACTCGACGATGGTTAAATAACAGGTCCTTGTACATTGATGGCCGTATGGATCCGTAGCGATCATCCATCTATTTTAGAGAGTTTTTAGGAAGGTGCGTGCGTATTTGGACTCTCTTCCCATTGTTCCTTTTATCGTTTTATTTGATCCTGCTGGCATTCTAAAAGTGTAGACTAGGTGACGATTGGGGGCTAGTAAACAGATGTGACGCAGTCCGGATTTTCGGGGATGACTGGAGGATGTTTGCTGAGACACGTGTTGGGCTGACTAAGTTGGTGGTCGTAGTCGCGACGTGTAGTCTGCAGCCGTAGGAGATTCCCTTTGGCTGTGGGGTAGCCGATATTTGTAGAGGCGGGAGGAAAAGAGGGCATCCTTCGGTTTCTAGCTAGGTGAGCCGAAAGGCTACGGGCTTGAGATTTTATTTTGTCCATCATACATAAATGTGAGAATGTAACTTAGAAGCTCGTTTAAACCATTTTCATAAGAGCCAAGTTCATGTCAACCCCTCTAAGATAGCAATATTTTTTTTGGGTCATCTAGTTTTTATCAATCTTTTTGTACCTAATTGGTTAATTCTTACATTTCTGTTGCCCAAGGAAAGTAGATACATACATGGTAAAATGAGTATTATTCCGTTAACAATTATAAGTATATCTGGACCGACTCCTGATTTAGAGGACCTAGGCGCATGCCTTTTTGGCATAGTTATTGAGAGGACGGCCCTGCCTTGAAGATGCAGGAGCTAAATATTTAATGTGTCAAAGAGCAGTGAAAATGTCGCCTATCAAATCAGGAAGAGTAGAAATGATGAATTTACATTGTTATCTGCCCATTATGTATTAATATAGCAATTTTTGTTTCTGGAACAGAGTTTGTCGAAGAAGACACGTGTTATCTTCCTTAGTTCTCCTCCTGTAGATGAGGCTCGATGTTGCAAAATTTTCTGGTGGGTTATTGTATTATTTAACTTGTTTGATGTATTTGATATCAAAATCTGCTTGGTTGAAATCATGGTTACAATTTTGTTGTCCTCGTGAATTTCAGTGTTGGATTAGACGAGCTGCAGCGAACAAATGAGCTGTCCAGAGTATATGCTGAAGCTTGTGTAGAGATGTGCAAGGAGTTGAACATCAAGGTTATTGATCTTTGGAGTGTACTGCAGAAACAAAATGATTGGACTTCTTGCTTTACGTAAGTCCACTTCAATTATATACAGACATATTTTGCCTTGATCTATTTCCTTGAATTAGTCAAAATCATTTTTTACTTTCTATGATATCT
The DNA here is from genome assembly GCA_963931855.1 of Philhelius festivus. NCBI lineage: Eukaryota > Metazoa > Arthropoda > Insecta > Diptera > Syrphidae > Philhelius > Philhelius festivus. The sequence continues at coordinate 4,699 of CAWVOZ010000035.1, forward strand.
TCTACTAATAACAAGCGTAGTACGATATATAGAGTGATCAATACTCCCTTGGTGCAGTATTGCGGATAAATGAAATCATCTTTCTTGTGTTTAACTAATCGAAACAAACTTCTTCAGGGACGGGATACATTTGTCGCCCGAAGGGAGCAAAATAGTGGCGAAAGAGATACTTACAATTCTTGAAGAGACAGATTGGGAACCAAATTTGCACTGGAAGTCTTTGCCTACTGAATTTTCTGAGGACTCGCCATATGATCTTCTAGCTGCCGATGGTAAGACCACCTTAAATGTATCTGATTGGGACTTCTACCGCAGAAACTAGGTGGAGCTGAGCAAAACAGAAGCCTAATGATTTCGTTATGTTCTCAAGACATTGTAAACTAAGAGAAATCACTTGTGTGCTTGCTTGATTTCTCATCATGACAACCTAAAGAATGAAGATGGCACTGTAAAGAAGTTACTGTATTTATCATTCAACCACAAAATAATTTATCAAGTAAATTTGGATTTCAATGTGTTTGTTCTGAAATGTAAAATGCAGTCTGCAGCATAAAACAACCTGCAAATGTGCTCAATTCAAGAAATGAATTCATGTAAATTCAAATGGGCAACAATAGCTACATTTCTGAAACATCAATGCAACACGAATATTACACGAGCTCGACAACAATGTCTCGAATCGATCTTCTTCTTCATCCCTGAGTTATCCTATCAGCATTTTCGCAATCCACATTTTTCTATAATCGATAGAATCATATAAAATCATTTTCTTATAACAAACGAATTTAATTTCTCCGACTCTTGTACCATCTTCTAGCAAGGTTTCGATTTACTTTCCCCACCATTTAGTGCGAATATTGTACCATCTTCTCTTGCAAAAGCCAATAGCCCCCCAAAGCCCTCGATTAACAAATCCTCCGGTCACTTTTTTGCTTTCATCCTGATTTTCCATAATAAAAATGACCAAAACAGAGATTTATTATTCTTCCACCACCTTCATATAATACAACAACGTCAGCATTTCTCATTTCCTTAAGCCGTTGAACTTGAACATCTGGTAATCTAACGTTTTGATTTGTCTCCAGCTCAAACTAAACCGAAATTTATCCGATTAATCATTACAGATAAGGACCAATTTTCACATAACGTTAACTTGGAATGTGCAGGTTATCCAAATGGTTTTGAGCACCTAGAAGCACAAACTGAACATACTTAAAATAAACACCTCCTAATTTAAGTAAAATTTGCATTCAGTGGAAAACATTAAAAAGTTCCTCAAAATGTTACAAGTGTAATATATACTCAATATTTTAGAACATCTGCAATGGTGGCCTAAAATATTGATTAAAGGTGAAATTTGTTAAACTTGATATGCTCAATGAATTATATTTAAAAAATAACATCTCATTATTATTTCACGTTATTTAGATAAAATATGTTATTTTTAATATATATATTTAAATTATCTAATTCCATCCACGACTAAACTTTTAATATAATAAATTAATTAAAATGTAATGAAAGGCCATGTTTGACTTGGTGGGCCATGCTATAACCGTCGTTCTTACAAGAGACTGAACTAACCCAACCACCAGCCCGCCCAAAGCTAAAAGACAAACAACTCTACTTACCATTCTTTAACATCAATCCATTAATACATATGTACACAAAAAAATAATTAAAAATAGGGTTACAACTTGTAAGAAATAAATATTTAAGGTTAAGGATCATTCTACTAGTATTAGTTTTTGTGATTTTCTGCTAAATGGATGGCCTACAGGACCTAGATGATCAGCCGGAATCTTCCTCTACTCTCTCACCAGAACCAGGAGTTATGGAGTATTCCGGCAATGCATCTGCATCGAATTCTGTGACACGGGCTCATCAGGAAGAGGAAGAAGATCATGCACAGTCTGAGCCGGTTCGAGCTGAGTCGTTTGGTTTTTGTGTTAGTGAGGCAACATGTTCTTGCATCAGTCTACTCACCACTTCTTGGTTCTTGGGTTGTTTTCTTACTCTTCTCACGTAAATTCGTATATTTGCTTTTCGAAATTTGATATAAGAACTAATTTTGCGTGAGACTCATTGTTTATGAGCTGTTTCGCATGCACATCTTTTGTGCATATATGATTCTGAAGGTAGCTTGTCAGTTCTTGGTAGAGCGCGACCCTTATCTATGTTCGAAAATATACAAGTTAGGAATTTTTTTTAATGATATGCATATTTTGGAATACATCTTTGAAACCACATAATTAAGAGCAATCTTAAAGTTTTATGTTTCTTTATACACACATAAACAATCTATTTTACTGCCTCATTTGAAATTGTTAGAGAATTGATTAAAGGTCGCGAAATACACAATTTGAACTAAAATACGTAAATGAAAAATTGAGATGTGAATTGATATGATGTATGTTGGATGACTTGTTTTGCTTATCCAGAGTCTTTACTGAATTTGTTTCTCTTTACATACTGTTACAGTATCTGTGACACTAATGTTCGGACTATATGGGTCTTCAACTTTAAGACTTGGCTCTAATTGTTCATTAAGAATCAGAGCCAACCCACTTTTTGTAGAGTATGTGAAGGTAATCTTGTGCTTCTTTTATTCCTCTTGTTAGTGGAAATTTACGAAGTAGTACGACATCATTTACTTGTCTAACGCAATTAGGTGGGATGACACTTGTTATTTTGGCAATGATCAATTTCCCTTCGGTTTCTAGTTATGTATCATTTGAATTTGCGTGTATGTTTGTTTAGCGTAATGTGGTAATGCTGTATGCAGGTTAAACAATTAGATGGTACAAAACAAGGGCCAATGCTATATGGGTTTTCTAAAGATCCTCCTCTTAATGTTTTAGTCACATCATCTGCATCTGAAAGAATGCATCTCCCAGAAAGGTCTCAAAAGGCAAGTTTTCCATTAAAGTGCTTCAGTTTGATCCCCTTCTTGCAGAACATAATAAATAAATTTTACCACTTATTTTACAGGACTGGATATATTTCCTAAATGAAGGGTCCCAAATGAACATATCCATGACTGTAACGTCTTCAAGTTCGTTTCCATTGGAACTTGCAATCGGCGAAGGTATGTTAAAATTTGTAACACAGTTTTTATTAAGTAGTTCATCTCTTATTTAATTTATTGAGTATAATATCTGTATATATGAAATTTGCTTGAGAACATGTTAGGTTATAACACATCTTTTTCCCCTATGTTATCAATTTTTTCCTTGCTCTTGGCTCTTCGTAGTAACCAGTGTATGTGGCGCTTATCAATCAGTTGTTTCTTGTCCATTTTCTTGTTGAAGTGAAGGATTTGAGGTTGCTACTTAAAAATTTAAGTACATTTATTTAATATTTAGTAGACAATAGACATAGACAGATAAGCAATTCCTGCGTATGCACATATCTGGTGTCTGGATCTTCAACAATTATATACTTACAGCATACATACTAGAAAAAATCAACACTCTATTCATTTAGTCGTCTAAGTTCAAAAGTTTGTAACAGACCACTTTTTCCAAATCTGCAGTAGCAGTAATCGCAGGAAGACTCTTTCAAACCTTTATAGGACTGACTCACGTTGGTAAAACCTTGTTCAACAGTAGGTTTTTGGTTTACTTTACCTAGAAAAAGAAATGATGTGTTTCTTTTCAATCTTTAACTGAGAAGGGAGAATGTAGACTTTAGCAAATTATATGTTATTTCTGAACAATTAACTTATCCGAAGTTCCTTCCCTTGCTGTTAGTCAACAAATTTTTAGCAGACTGTTATCTCTATGTGTCTTCCTTTATCGAATACTGTTCCTTGAGTGGTATAGCTATAATTACTGCTGAATCTCATTTAGTTTATGGCTATACATTTAATTGTGATACTGTATGAATCCCTTGTGTATGTTTATCAGAACTGCAAAGTTCTCTAAAACCTGGAAATTTATTAGGAATTGAAGGTCTTACACAATGGCTTGACAATCCGATGTATCCATACAACATCTTTTCATCGGACAGCATTCATGGTTTGTTTTATAAGTATACAACACATTATCTTGTATATTGCTATATTTCTTAATTAACCCTGCACTAACAATGAAAACTGTTTTTGTTAGGAAATGGAACGATCCATCACACTGTTACTAAATCATCTAATTACTATGTGTCCGTTGTCAATCTGAATTCAGAAATTGTGGAGGTAACCATCATAAATACCTAATATACATGCTACTCTATGGTCATGTGATGATTCATGGCAGGTGATTAGCAGGACTTGTTTCCAAAGAGAGATTCCATGCTAAAAGTCCAGTACATTCACATGCATCATTTGAGATTAATTCGTCACTCCTCAAGAACTAATTAAGGGGAACATGCTGTCCAAATCTAGGATTCATACCGTCAGATAACAACATAATATAGTAGAAATTCCAAGTAATCTGACAGAGATGTTTCACTTATTTGTTTTTATCGCGACAAAGGAAACAGTTGAGACATTTGAGGAGTCGCAGAAATAAAATCAGGGAGTTTGGGGTTCTTTGCTGAGAATTCCAGACGAAATCTAAGAGAAATTAGAGAAAATTATTAAAAATCCAGAGGCTTGGACAGAGAAATATAATGTATTGGGCAACTGAGAAATAAAAAAATATGAAGTTTTGAGAAGGAACCTAAAGTGAGACACAAGAATTTTGATAGGCTGTCAGCCGAAATCCATATTTGGTTAACAATCAACATAGTGAAATTCAATTACAAGAATCCTAACACACTCTCAGTAACTTTTAAAGTTTCTTTGGGGTTTAAAATGTACTGTTTTTTTTTTTTTTTTTTTTTTTTTAATGTTGGTGAGTGATAATTCTTTAGTGTAGTGGTTAATGGAAAATTCAGCTCGAGCGAATATCATTTAAATGTATGGTGTTTATATTGCCCCTGCAAGGAAAGTGGCCCCAGTGGAATATATCTTGCTTTGATTATCAGGAGGAAAATTAGTGGAATTTGGTTAGCAGTCGAGTATTCTATATTTAAGCACTTGTTAATGTTTCTTTTACCACCATTGGGGACATTTGGCCAGTCATTTTCCCTCTGGTATTGAGGCTCATCTAAATTGTCATCATTCCGTTAGTTCAAAACAGATTATTTCAATTTGGATCACCATCTTATGTTTTTTGACAATTTAAGAAGTTGTGACGCCTTCTATTTAAAGGTTTTGCGGTGTTTTTTCACTCAAATCTAACGGTCTGTTGTTAATAGATGCAGTTGAACCTCACACTGCAAACTTTACTTCATAATACAACCCAGGCATATTATAAGTGTTCTCTGGCGTATGGTGAATGTACTTTCAGAACCTCATTTCCTGATGGAAATACGGTCGTTTTAACCACTCCAAGCACTAGACAGGCGAGTCTCCCTCGCTCTCTCTATATACATCTCCGCCGTTGTTTTTTGTTTATCATTATAAAATTTCTGCTCATTAAATTTAACAATGTATCATTGCTAATAAAAAGGCATCCTGTAATGGCCATTGTGCTCAGATTCCCAGTTAATTATAAGAAGTTTTAAGTATGTCATGGATACAGTTTACATTCTATCCCATATGCCATACACATGAATGTTTAAACAGAACATATAGTATATTGCAAATATTGCTGCATCTATGTTATACACACCAAATGCTTCTTATATATTTCAGGGCATACTTTATGACGACTGGTATGTTGAATTGTCCTATGCACCTCGGTGGATCACTTATACTGTTGGCATAGGTACAGGTTTAGTGTTTATTTCACAAATCAAAGTTGCATTACATTTCAAATTTTGTTTCTATTTGGGAAGTTGCATTGTATTTGGTTTGCAAGTGTTCTATTTTCCATCTTGTAGGTGGAATGGCAGTCCTCATTTTCTTCGCCTTCCGCCTCATGAAATGTGGTCAACATATTGATGACAGAACTGAAGCTCAATACAGAGGAACAGGATCGGAGAGAGCCCCCCTGCTTTCAAACAAAGATGATGATCAGTCAAGTTGCACTTCTTCCGACTTTGTCTCTCAAGATGATGAGCAAGTACTAGAAATGCTTGATGGGCAGTTGAAAGATGGAGGAACGGACATTAATATCAGTCGTATGTGTGCTATATGCTTTGATGCTCCTAAGGATTGTTTTTTCCTCCCATGCGGCCATTGTGTGACTTGTTTGGCATGTGGAATGAGGTATAGCTACTTTCTAGTTTGTTCTCTAATAGCTTACTCAAATTTAAACTTTTTTTTATGACCTTGTCATGGGGAGGAGGTGGGACAACCGGACAGTTCCTTCGTCCGGAATCCTCCCATAATCCAAATTTTACGATTACAAAACAAAAATTTATTAAAAATTGACACTCGCTTTGTCTTTGACAAGATTTGAATCTTCGACCTTTTGAGGGAGATGCCACTAGAGTAGGAATCTTTTGGTATTTTAATTCATAAATTCATAATGAACACAATGTAGATTTTTTTAAAAAAATTTGTTTTTAAATCTTTGAAAATGAGATGGAACCTTATCTTAGGTCTAACTTTAATTAAACCTCACATAGAACCAAGATAATTGCACCGCCCCAACCCAAGACCGCGTTGAAACCTGAGTCCTCAGCCTAAGGGACCACCAGCACCCCTACTTGTGCCTTACAAAGAATTAAGTACATCTAGGAGAATCAAATAGTTATGATTCAACTGTAAATGTATTCTGTTGTAGCATGTAACATTATCAAATGATAGTTACACTTCTCACGTAGGAGCATAGCTTAACCCAGCAATGACATATCTGCTTATGAGTGCTTAGTGATCAAAGCTTAAAATTGGCCATCATCCCACCTAAATTGCAGTTAGGTGACCAGCCAGCTAAATTAGCTAATATTAGGTACTTAACAAGGTGTAAACAGGGGCGGATGCAGATTTTTTTTTTCCGGGGGGCACTAAGTAAATTTTTCAAAAACACCTTTGTATTTTAAATTTTTATGAGGGACCCTCTATAATTTTACAACATTTATAATGGTGAAAAAATGTAAAAAATAATTTTAGGAGGGGCACGTGTCTGGGTGTAAACAAATATACTTCCCCAGAATGGTGAACTCAGAAGCACTTGAAAATTTATCTGTCTCAACTTTAATGTAAATTTATATGTTTATGGCAGTATCTGTCTATCTGATAATATCACTGAACTGTAAATTTGCAGGATTAAGGAGACTTCTGAAATTTGCCCCATATGTCGCAGAAAAATGAAGAAGGTAAGGAAGTTATTTATTGTATGATAATCGACGAGATCTGCACAGTATGGATTATGGATATCTATATAACTAGGCACAGCCACATTATGTACTAGCAAACTCTGTTACATGGAGAAAAACCCGAGTAAATATACTTGACAATTAACTCCAATGGCTTATTAAGTACTTAGTTGATTTAACTCTTATTCTATACATCAGTTATAATTTTGCTCCATAGATATTTTATTGTACATCATCTGTTATCATTCTGCTCCATATATACTATGGAGATGAAGCTTTGATTCATGCATTTCTCACCAGTGAAAGAGGGAGATAACAAAATTGTCTTTCTTATCTTCTTTCTTTGCCAAATACATCTCTTTCTAATGGAGTGTTATTGAGTCTTTGTCCAAGGAATCTTATTCTTTATAAAAAATAGTAATATGTTAGAGAAAAAAGACAAAAAGAAGAGAGAAAGTTCGATTGATAAATGAACATCAGCTATAAAGCTATATACAGTATAGTGGCAAGTGGGACTGTGGGAGGCTGCTTTGCTAGTCTTAATCAACAAGATTAGTAAGATTGTAAGAATGTGTAACAAAATTAATCATTGTATTAGCCAGCCGATACCTTTATGCGCATGGACTAATCTATTTTCTCTTCTCGTATCTCATTAACAAGAGGTTTAGATTCGAGATCTTGTTAATAAGAGGTTTAGATTCGAGGTTCAGCACTTAGAATTCTTTTTCTAGCTTTGAGATGTGTATGTAATTTCTTGATGAAATTTATTTGGTACCCTCGTAAGGTGGTTAAACTGGCTGGTTTATTCTACCCATCCAAGTCTGTTCCGCTAATTATTCTTTCAACAATTAGTTGGCCCGATTGAACTGTGAATAATCCAAATTTGAACCGTATTAATAATCCAAGTCCGTTCTACTAATTATTCGTTCTAGTAATTAATTGATTGATGAATAAACCAACCTGAGCCGATCAGGCTGATTATATTACACTTTGCCAAATCCGTGAACCGGATGCATGAATATTTGAACAAAATCGGAGAATAAGGTACGACTGTGTGTGATGTTCATGCATATCTACCACTTGGTATGAAGTACTGGAAAGTAAAGGGCCACATGAATCCTTCCTTGAAATTTTTTGTAGCCTTTAGAAAAAGGAATAATCAACTTACCTTTTCCATTTTTTATTTTATCGTGAGCCATAAAGTTGTATATGGTGGCTAGGAGGCCACATACAAATCAAGAATATCCATGGCAAAGTTTGTCTGGATCCTCTAATGATTTTGATATATAGCCACTCTTTCTTGTTTATGCTTAAGCCATAATATGATTGTTATTATCATTCGGGCGTTGCAATTAGTTTTGATAATTTGATATACGATACGAATATTATATCGGTGATAATCTCGCTTAAGGATTTAAGAAAACACCCTGACATTTGTATACGATATATTAGATTTGGACTTCATTTCAAGAAGAAGAATATGAGTCCAATTGCAAGAATACGACTGAGCTATGCACAGCAACAGAATCAGAGCCATCGGCCAGCTTTTGACTGTGGGTTGCCCACTGTTTCCCACGTTGCTTGTTTCCAAACCTCAAATATTCTTTCTTTTTTCTTCATAATTTCCTTTCCCAGGTAATATGAATAATTCAATAAACATGTGACTAAAATTTTAATTCATACATTAGATAATAAAATAAAACATGATTGCTAAATGCATCGTTATATTTAATTAAAAATATATCGTTCGATTTCAAGTTGCGAAAACATGTTCGCAACCATATACAGTATCTCTGTATAATAATACTCCGTAATAATAAGAATTTGTGCTTATCCTAAAAGAGAAAAAGCAGAAATTAAAAATAAAGATACTGGTATATACTGTAAGTCTGTAAGTAATAATAAATATTTCTAAAAAATAGTATCTTCTATTTTCTCCAAAAAAAGGGAAAAAAATCAAATCTTCCTTTATCATCCGTCAGATTAGAATACACATATTCTGATCCAACGGCTGTTGTAGAATCCCTCAGAACCCGATATTTACAAATGCATCCTCTCCGTCTCTCTACTTATCCCCCCTTCTCTCTCACAATCTCTCTCTCTCTCTCCCTCATTTTTCTCTAGGGTTTCTCTCCAAAACATTTTACAAATGGCCGGCACAGGCGTCGTAGCAGTGTACGGAAACGGAACAATCGCGGAGACAAAACAATCCCCGTTCTCCGTCAAAGTCGGCCTCGCTCAGATGCTCCGCGGCGGCGTCATCATGGACGTCGTCAACGCCGAGCAAGCGCGTATCGCCGAAGAAGCAGGCGCGTGCGCCGTCATGGCACTCGAGCGCGTCCCAGCCGACATTAGGTCACAAGGCGGCGTCGCACGAATGTCTGATCCTCAGCTCATCAAAGAGATCAAACAAGCTGTCACGATTCCCGTCATGGCGAAAGCTCGAATAGGCCATTTTCGTGGAAGCGCAGATACTCGAAGCGATAGGCATTGATTATGTTGATGAAAGTGAGGTGCTAACCCTAGCTGATGATGAACATCACATTAACAAGCATAATTTTAGGGTTCCGTTTGTTTGCGGCTGTCGTAATCTTGGAGAAGCTCTTCGAAGGATACGCGAAGGCGCCGCGATGATCCGGACTAAAGGTGAGGCTGGGACTGGAAACATCATTGAAGCTGTTCGACATGTTAGGTCAGTGATGGGGGATATTAGGGTTTTGTGCAACATGGATGATGATGAAGTATTCACTTTCGCCAAAAAGATTGCGGCGCCTTATGATTTAGTCATGCAGACTAAACAACTAGGGAGGTTGCCTGTGGTGCAGTTTGCTGCTGGCGGTGTGGCCACGCCTGCTGATGCTGCGTTAATGATGCAGATGGGATGCGACGGTGTTTTTGTTGGCTCGGGGGTTTTTAAGAGTGGTGATCCTGCAAAGAGGGCGAGAGCGATAGTGCAAGCGGTGACGCATTACAGTGACCCGCAGTTGCTAGCGGAGATTAGCTGTGGATTGGGGGAGGCAATGGTAGGGTTGAATTTGGATAAGAACGTTGAGAGGTATGCGAATCGGTCGGAATGAATGGTGGAGAATGAAAGATTAATGTTATGTGTTTGATGAAATGTTTGGGATTTTTATGGGTTATGGTTTGATGTACAAGTGATGGGTGTAGAATCCATCTTATTATACTTTGTTTTATCAAGTACTGTTGTCTTCACATTTTATAATTGCCTTGATGTTTTGAATGATATATGAATGAAAGCATTGATGTTTTAATGTTTTAGACAATAAAGCTTTTTCAACTTCTGTTTTGTCCTCAATATCATTCTAAGTTGTGATTTGGTTTGTGCAAATGTGTGGTGTGATGGGAGAACAACACTCTTTTAGAAAACAGGGGAGAACTAGCCCACCATTGTGCAAATGGCAAGTTTTGTAAAATTCGATTGGTTAGTTTTGGGTCTGAGCCCAGTACTAACTACCAATTCATTCGTCACAAGTTGTAGGCATGAGCCCATTACCAAATACCATACACAACATACAAAGTAGAGGAATATGTATTATAAAATTTATGTTTTTGTTGCAATGCTACAAGTAACTTAGGTACGATGTTATAATATTTATTTGGCAGTTATAATTTGTCTTGTTTAACTATGGACAAATAATATTCTTTGTTCTGTGGGTCAAGATTTCTCACATGCTCATAATTCATTCCATTCCTCTAACTAGACTTCACAGACACTAAACGGTGGGCTACCCATTTCTGCATTGAGCCAAACTAAAATGATTCTTACCAACTTGTATTGTGAGAAGCTCCATAGTATCCGATGATATTTGATATGATGCCAGAATACGAATATATAAACACTATACTGTTTTTGTAGAAGTCGCTTCAATCTCAATGGTATTGCGCATATTGTATCATTATTAAAATTAACTACAAATTTCAGTCGGTCACTCATCTTTACACGTAGTGGATTCGACAGTTAGTCAAAAGATAAATTCGAATAATTGAAAATATTAATTGAAGTTTTTAAAGTATTAGATCAATTAATGATGGTTATACAATTTTGGTTGTTGAAAGGATGGACACAATTTTAACTTAAAAATATAAGTAGTTGAGTTTTTCTTGTAGATTTGAGCTGAACTTGAGAACTTAATCAAATATATTTTTGTGTCAGAATAAATTTAGGTTATTTTTAAATATTTTGAACTGAGTCTGAGTTGATATCTAAAATTTTATATCATTTCCACAGGATTATTATATAATCATTAGTTTACTAATCATTCTACTATTTCTAGCGAATGCTCCAGATCCAGAGTTTTTTGTAGGGGTGAAAAAAAGAAGATTATGGGGGCGTTTGGCTTAACGTAAAAAAAGTGATTTATTACTTTAACTGAAGAAGTAGATTATAAGTTAGAAGTAAATTTATATTTAAGTATTTGGATAAATTTTATAATAATTGATAACTTATAGATTAGTTAGTTATTAAAATTAGTATTATAATAATCAAATATTATTTATTATATTTTGTAGTGATTTTAAAAAAAATTGTAAAATTCAATTTTAAAAATTTCTCTTTCTAGTTGCTCTAAAAACAATAGTGGCTTCCTTCGTTTGTATGGTTACTTAGGTTTATACAAAGTTGATCGTGATATGATCAAGTGGTTTGTGTAACATAAATTTAGAATGTGAAGCTTATCTTTGTTTTCTGGGTCTTTAGTGAGTTAGGAATCCTTCCGGTAGTATCACTCATTTACCCCGTTTTCCTCTACATTTGGGAAATTATTCAATAAAAAAAATAAAATTAGTTCAAACCACACTCAAAGGTAGGACATTTCCTATTTTTTCAATTTTTCTCTTCAGCAGCATGGGGTAGAGCAAATTCCACTGATGAAGGATTCCTCGAAAAGTTAAGGATTAGTAATCTTTCGCTTTTCTATGATACCAGTTATTGAACATAGAAGTTTGTCGCTAGATATTTGACCAAATAAGATCGTCCAGTTCCTATATAATCTATATTAGTATTTTATAATATTATATTATAATATTATATTATCTCTTCATCTGCAAATAATTCTCGATGTGATGATTGAGTCGATTCCATGATTATAAATTCATTCAAAAAACGTTCCTCATCATTAATATGTTTGCTTAGTACGGGACCCCATTACTCGTCGTATTTGGTTTGATGATCATCTTAGGGTGATCCTTTTATCGACCATAGCTGTATACTTATTTTTAGAGTTAATTTTTTTTAAGCATCTTAAAGAGTCTATAAAGTCACAGCTTGAATACCACTTATAAATAATCCAAGGAACATGACATCTTTGTGAATCCTTTTCTTTGAACAATGGAATCTATAAATGAATTATCTGCTTCCGGAAGAAATCGAAGAATTTCTTGAAAGTAAAAAGGGTGCTTTGAATGTATGGGTTGTTCTTATTTTATCAGAGGGCAATCACTCATTCTTAAAACTTGCGTTATTATGGAAGGAGATCAAATTTGAATTTGAAGTGACATTTTTCATTTCCGGAGTTTTAACTCATCACTTCACATTATCTGGATCCAAAAAACAATCAAATTTTTTGACTGCTACTTAGTATTGACAATCGGTATATCGACAATAAACCTAAAAAAATGGAAAAAAATGGATCCATATACATATATTATATACTTAAGTCTATGCAGTACAAAAAAATTTAATTTAGTTGACTCCTTAAATCTCGAATAAAATTTTTTATATTAATATTTTATAAAGGTGCCTCCTCATAAAGGGAGTCGTAGTGAGCAGACCCAGGCGATTGTTTACCAAAAACACATATCTCCGCACCAAAACCAAAGCAAGCTAACCCCGTGAAAAATAAATGAATTCCAAAGATTTTGGGACTCGCTTACGAAAAGTGGAAATGAAGGAAATCAAAGAGCCACCGTAGAAGATCGTACATGGACGGTAGTTGGAGTCGGCGGCTCAGCTTCTAAAATATCTTTTAGGCCATGATCAATGCCCCAGTTAGTCTTATACATATAACCGGCTATTAGGAAAAGAACGCATTAGCTGTTCACTCTCAGGTTGGGCTCGATGAATTTCGTAGATCTTTTTAAGGAGGCCCGAATGACCATAGATCGAACGCAACAGATAGAGGAGGATTTATTTTAGGGAAATTATTTAAAATACTATCTTTTCAAACTTATTTATAAAAATACTATCCTTCCAAACTTATTTACAAAATTACTATATTTTTAAAAATATTTGTAAAAATACCGAATTCTACCATAAAATTTTTGAAAATATTTATAAAAATACGGATTCTATCATAGAACCAAAATTGATATAGTGTAAATATTTTTGTTCTATAATAGAATAAATTTGCAAAAATACTATTATACAATAGAATAAAAATTTTATTTTTATGATTTAATCACTTTTTAATGTATAATCTCTATAATTAAATTTTATTTTATTATAGAATTCACATTTTTATAAATATTTTTAAAAATATAATTAATCATTTATAGAATTCATAATTGTTCTATTCTGTAAATAATTGAATGGACCTGCAGGGGCATCTGCCACGGCCCACGCTCCAAGCCTGCAACTTGTTTTGTGATTTAATAAAAGTTATCGTATTTTTGCAAATCAAACCTAGTGAACCGTATTTTTATAATTTGTTATAAAAATGAAAAATAAAATTAATTTTTTTTATTTATTTATGAAAAAAACCCATTATTTAATCACATATCATTATTTGATTAATTTAAGTTCACGCATTTTATTAGAAGTAAATCATCGAACCTACAATCCAACCAATTGGGAGAAGCAATTACCAGGAAACAATCGAGTTAGGACTGTGACATTAAATCCATTTCATATGATGAGAGTTGAATCTATTCATTATCGAGTATTCTCTATAGAATAATATATATAAATAGAATCGTGATCTAAACAGATTCATTAACCCAAAGATTGAGAAGTAAGATTGGAAAAGAACAACCATCTTTCAAACACTTGTCACCTGCAGTAAAGTTAGGATTCATAAAAAAAAAACTGTTCATGGGATAATCTCTTCCTTTTTTCTTTCTATAGTGGAGATAGTCGCACATAATGACAGATCACATCCATATTGTTAAGACCCTATGAATCGATTAAAACATCAGAGATAGATAGAGAGGTAGGAATTTATCGAAAGAACCGCACTCCTTCCTTCAGAGTTGTTGATTTTTATACCGATTAATCATAGAAGAAAAGTTGTGATTAATTGAGTGTCGAACTCTCCAATAGATTGACGTATCTGGGGAATAAGTATCGGCTAACTCTGCGTCCACTAAGTGAGTGAAAGAGGTCTCGTCTGTTCCAAAAACAAAAGCTCCTTAACATTAAAAAACTAACCAAATTTTTTCGATGTATCCAAATGCAGAATCACTCATGTTATGATCTTCTACATCCTAGGTCTTTCCAGATGGACTGGGTAGGGTATTAGTATCTAATTGTCCACCCCTTCCACGTGTGATTTTTATGTTAAAAGAAAATGCCGCAAGGGTTCCATATTCTAGGAGCCCAAACTCCGTCAAGCCTTGATTCATGATTCATGAATCTACAAAATCCTTCATTTCTAGTCTATCTCTTTATATTTCTTTTCCGGAGAGAGCTAACTATCGAGACTTTGGACTTCAATTTCAAAGTTGGGTCGGATGAATAAATGGATAGAAATAGAGCCTTCGACTCTAGGTATTATTTTTTTTTTAAATAAGTCATCGAAGAAATTAGCATTTCTAACTTCTCAGATTTCAGCTTATAAATTAGAAAACTAACTTATAACTTCGTTACACAAATAGTACGAATAAGCAGAAGCTGATTTATAAGTCAGAAGTCGAGGGAAAAAAATTAAATCAAATTAGGCCATATTAATTTTAAGAATAAAATTTTTTCTTCAAAATTAGAAAGATTGAAATTGGAAAAACAAAATATGATAATTTCTTCTTTTTTTTCAATAACAAACAAAAAATTCATATTTTTTATTTCTGTTTTTTTCCTCCCTTCTTTTCTCAGCACATTAAGTTCTTATTTATAAAAATGTAAGATCAATAACTCATGAATGTTGTTCCTTGAGTCAGTTGAGTATCGAATTTAGCACTCATAAAAATTGCAATTTCGAATGATTAATTATAATATATTTTATCTGAGTTCAAACACCACTGACTTGAGTCGAGTCGGATGGATTTCATTGAATTCAAATTCAAGCAGCTTATCGAGGAGATGGGTCAGATTACAGGCCTGCATACTGCATAGAGTATTTATGTGAAAGGCGCCCACTTTGTTAAATAAATTTGGATATATTCTTCCTTCTCCGTACTTGAAGACGAAGTGGAGCTCACCATGTGTATTAATTATTATCCAGAAGAAAAAAGGAAGGAGATATTTTGTTAATTATGTCGACAATGTCCCTATATATACGTAGCTTTCTACAGATCAACTGCTACGCAAATTTGTATACGTTTATACAATAATGTCGGTTTTTTGTAAGGATGGCAAAAATATCCGATCCGACGGATATTCGATTCGAAACCCGAAATTTTGGATATCCGAAATCCGATTTTTTGAATTTGGATTTGGATTTTATTTTTATACCCGAAAATTTTTGGATTTGGATTTGGATATTAGGTATACCGATCCGATATCCGATCCGAAACCCGATATCATATCCGAACCCGATCCGAATCCGAAATCCGAAAAATATCCGAATATATATATATATATATATATATAATATGTTATTTTATATTTATATATTATGGACTATTGTTAAACCTCCAATAAATTAATATTTATTAAATTAATAATTTTTGGAGAATGGAAAATGAAGAATGAAGTTGTCAAAGTTTATATGTTATTAAATTTGAAAGTATTGTTATTTTTTAATATACTTTTTTAAATCATAAATTATATTTAATTAATGTTACACTTTGTTAAAATGGTTATTAATTTGAATTTGATGCATTATTATCATGCAAATAGAGAAGGTATTATTTATTGATTATGTTATAATTGAATTTAAATTTTCGGGTATCAGATATCGGGTTTCGGTTATCGAATTTCGGGTATCGGATATATTCATATCCAAAAAAATATCGGGTTTCGGATATACCCGAATCCGATCCGATACCCGTCGGATCGGGGTTCGGGTATTCATTTTCGGGTATTTTTCGGGTTCGGGTCGGGTTCAGATACGGTAAAAATTTTCAAGTTTGGATATGAATACTGCCATACCCGACCCGATCCGACCCGATTGTCATCCCTAGTTTTTTTGATGGCTAGACTTTTTATACTACTCGTGAGTGTTGTTAATTTTGTTAGAAGGTCCCCTCATCAACTAGTTATTCACTTGTCATCTTAATTATTATAATAATAAATAAAATTTTAAATGTATCAATTGGAAGGTCGTGATAGAAGGTTGTTGGGCAAGAGTGAAATTTAATTTTGTAGACATGTATAAAAAAAAAAAAACTCCAATGTCGTAGCTCAAAATAACATAACATTGAATTAAATTGCATAATTAATTATTCAACTTTTCCATATATATTCCTTTTTCAGTTACCCCACATAATCATGCAACTGCACCTATACGGCGTTCACTTTCTTGTTGCAACACACCTACACATAAATCTCTCTCTCCCTCCCTCCCTCTTCTCCCCCTCTCCCATCTCTCTCTCTCTCTCTGGATATAAGAAAAATGTCGAAGGAAAGTTACGGAATATGTTGTTGTTTTCCTGCGAAGCTACAAGTTCGGTGCGGCCAAGGCCCCGCAAGAAATCAAAGAGTTGTTCAACCTTTACTCCGAGGATGGGATCATGAGTGCTGATCATTTACAAAGGTTCATGAAGGAAGTTCAGGGAGAAGGTGAAGTCACCATTCACGATGTCGAAGCTATAGTCATGGAGGAGATTCGGAAACACCGTCACCTTCATCCTCGTCGTCGCAAAAATCTTGACCTTGAATCTTTCTTCAACTACCTTACTAGTGATATCAACTCTCCTCTTCCTTCCCCTTCCAAGGTATGTTATAAATCTCTACAACTTCTTGTACATACTTAATAATATTTTTCTTTTTATTTTGTTCTTTCATTCTTGCATTATGAAAAAGTTAATAAATATATAATGATTAACATATATGTTGGTCATGTTGAGAAAATGTGGCCTTTTGATTTAGCTTATATATATCTTATAAGTAAATGTATGCATTTTACTACTTATAAGAGCCATTTAGTCTTAGTGACTTCGTTATGAACATTCCGACAGAGTTAATCATTTAACATGGTATCGGAACTCAGAAATAAGACTCAGGAATAAGAGTATAAGATTAGATAGTAGCACAGGAACACTGGAACAGAGATATTTAGGTGTTTAGTTTGCCAGACGAACAGTAGTCATAAAGTTAGTAAGGGTAAGATGGAGAATTAGCCACGTGATTTGAACGAGTACTTTGGTCAATAAACTTGAGATACTTTCTGATGAAGTGGAGTTTCATCTTTTTACCTTTTGTACAGAAGATACTTGAAATCTCTCTAGCTTAGATGAGTTAAAATTGTGGGATACTGGGATATTGAGCGTGTCAGTGTTCACTAGCAGACTCAGACATCATCTGCAGGACCGACTCCTGTTATGACAAAACTTCAAGTAGGACAATTTAGCCCTTACTCTACACTCCATCGGTACTATTTTAATATCGGTCTTATATAATAATCTTCTTCGAGAATTTTACTCATATTAAGAAATTCTACGAGATATGTGTACATTAAAATGAATGGAGGATAATTTAAAAATATTATAAGATGTATTAAACAAACACCCCTGTGTGTGATGCTAATAACCTTGTTGGTATAAATTATTGAGCAAATAATTATTATTTTCTATGATCACACAGGTACATCAGGATATGGAAGCTCCATTGTCACATTATTTCATATATACTGGGCATAATTCATATCTAACAGGGAATCAACTTAGTAGCAATTGCAGTGATGTCCCAATTATTGATGCACTGCATAGAGGTGTAAGGGTAATTGAACTGGATATGTGGCCTAATTCTGCCAAAGACAATGTTGATGTTCTTCATGGAGGGTATGAACACGTATAATGTTCTTGCTTTCGTTACAAATTTTGATTCTCACCCACACTGAGGTGAATGTCCTAGTGTTGGTCATTATGCATGATTTCAAATGTCGAATAGGATTTCCTATTATGCTCCTACAAGTTCACTATGGACTAAATACTAGACGATGATTATTCTGTTATATACGTAGGACAATGACAAAGCCGGTGGAACTCCTGACATGTTTAAAATCTATCAAAGAACATGCTTTTGTTACATCTGAGTATCCTGTGATACTAACACTAGAAGACCATCTTTCTCCAGAGCTTCAGGCTGTAGTTGCTAAGGTAAATTCGTACTTCACATTAAAAAAAAAAAATTAGAAATCCACTCTAGGGCATTACCGACGGGATTGCCACAGAATAGGGTATTTCGCTTGCTTAGTATGACATCAAATTAAGGTTTGTTTTTTGTCCTTATAACATGATATATTTATCATTTTCGTTTCAGATGGTCACTGAAATATTTGGAGATTTACTTTTCACATCCAAGTCAGAAAGCTTTACAGAATTTCCATCTCCAGAAATATTGAAGAAACAGATTATTATTTCGACTAAACCACCAAAGGAGTATCTCGCGAGTAAAAGTGATAAAGTTGTACAGAATGATACTCAGAAGGGCAGTAAATCTTTAGAGGAGAACGGGTGGGGAACAGAGGTCGATATCAAAGCTACATTTGAAGATTTATATAAGGTATGCTATATATTAGCATATTGTTAGTTTGGTAACTAGTACATCTCTTCTTTGTAATTAAATGACTTAATATGACTTGGCAGAGGTATGCACTAGAGGATGCAGAAAGTCTTGATGAGGATGATCTAGAAGATGAGGATGACAACTTAAAGCAAAATGCTGATCCTGAATATAAAAATTTGATAGCAATCCGCGCAAGAAAGCGTAAAGGAGGAGTCAAGGATTGGTTTCATGACGATCCTACTTCAGCAACA
>CAWVOZ010000036.1:0-51921 GCA_963931855.1 Philhelius festivus
CTTCGTGCGTATGGTCGGGACGGATTTGAATGGAATGAATTTTCTGCCGATTCCAAACGAATTTGATGAGATTCACTTTTTCATGACAACAAATACTCTTGGAGACCTTTTCGCTTCTACGTAAGGGTACCCCTGAAGGAACATTTTGTTTTTAGGTGGCAGCGGGTGGAAATCGATCGAGAGATCTTCAGCGCAATATCCCATGGCATTAACCATGTCGCCAGAGACTTTTTTGTAAAAAAAGCTAGAAGTTTAAATGGGATGACAACAATCCTCCACACAAAATTGGAAACTTCGATCAAAGTGTTCGTCTTCTAAAACATGTACACAATGAAAGAAAATTAGATGCCTACAAATCGCTGTACATCCATAAAACAACAAATGTCATGAACACCGACAACGGAAATATTGTTTGTGTCCAGGGTTGGCCGAACTGTCACATTTTAGAAATAACTACATTTGTTACGTCTGCTACGTAATTTATGTAGTTAATGTAGTTAAATGTAGTTAATGTAACAAATTGTAGCAGACGTAGTTTAAAATGTCATAGCTGTCATTTTACTGTCAGTTGTGCATTTGAAATTTGAAATCAAACGTTCAGTTATTCATTTTTAATAAGCGATGTGAGCTGAAGGTGGATTTACTCCAATTTGAATGAAAAATGATCGTATTGGAGCTTTTGGTGACTCGTGTGCTGCGCTTCTTAAAGATACAACAGTTTAAAGATTAAATATAACTACACTTAGTTCTTGATTTTCATTATTTTCAAACAATTTTTCGGTAATATTTGTATGTATGTACCATGTACATAAGTAATATCTTTAGATCATGTGTTCGTAATCCATATCCTTTGATTATGCCAATGTAGATTGTTTGTCTCTAAAAATAAGCTTCAAATCTATAATGGAAAATTCCTACAATTCTTCATCCTTATGGTAAATCAAACATTTTCAGTTTTTTTTACAAACCTTGAATAGATCAAAAGAGTGCAAAATTGTTTGGTTTCCTTTATTCTATTTATTTTTTATGAATTAACTACGTATGTAGCAGACGTAACAAATTGTAGTAAATTAGGCATGTAGTTTATTCAAATAACTACGTGTAGTTAATGATGTAGAAAATGTAGTGTAGTTAATTCGGCCAACCCTGTTTGTGTCTCCTCTATTTTCTCTTATTTAATTTTGTTCTCTTTAAATTTATTACTTAAAGCTTAATTTTCAAATTGTCTCTTTACTGTCTTTTTCTTTTTCATTTTTGTAATTTTCTTACTTTATTTTATTTTGTTTTATCTATTTTATGTGAGTATATCGTGTTAATCGCTGATGATGAGCAGCTTGTCTGCCCGAAATGCATTCGGTATATAATTTTTTTTTTGTTACTTGACGAATAAAATTAAAATTTTTTTGTATTAAAAGTTATTTATTTTTGGTCTTTTAATAAAATAATTAATAAATTTTGTGGTCAATAAAGGAACTTTAAATTTAAAAAATATTACAACGAAAGGTGAATGTACTGGGAATAGATATATTATATAAAGGCTTGACACGAGCTTTATTTGGGATTAATCTCGCGAGTTGGCTACAACCTAGAAGTCTCTAGAAAACGAAGGAACTACCGGCCCTGGAATCGAATTGAGTGTTTAACTTATTGCAACGCAAACATATTCATGCCTATTACAGAATTCTCAGAATTTTACTCCCGGTGAGTTGACTCGATTCGCATCCGCTGTAAAACTCAATTATGAAATTCGTCGGATGAACTACATTGTCGATTCCTAAAATTACCTTATCATTTATGAACTTTCGTATCGACACTGTCAACTACAAACATTTATTCAACTGACCTAGGCTGTGATAATAGTATCTCTTTCGATCAACGAAATCAAGCATCGTTGAGAGTGGTTAGTACGAAGATGGAGGACGGTTCAAAACCAACCGTGTGCTGTTTTTTTTTTTTTTTTAGATTTCTTGCTGTCTGGTTGCGTTGCTATTTGTGCGTTTTCTATTAAAATTTGTTAAACAAACACTTTAGCATTCAGTATGATAAGCTTTTGACTTACATTTTTGTACTCTCCATTGTTTATTTTCGTTTAATCAAAAATTCACTTCAAATTCGTCTCGAAATTGGTGCGAATGTATAATGATAGAAATTGTATGGAGTGCGAATAGATTGCGAGTTCTGTAATACCATATAAAGTGAACAAAATGTCAGTGGTGCAGGGATTGTTACCGACATTCGTTCAACTTTCATTCGTCGGATTCAGTAATAGCAAAAGTTTGGAAATGAATTGAAACGCCGAATTCTGTAATAGAGGTGATTATAGATTACCACGCTGAAATAAAAATTATTTGAAGTACCTACAGATTTTCGAAATAAGAGAAGACGCAAAAAATGGGTCTCGCAATTCTGTTTGTATGTTCGACTATATATATACAGCCTAAATGGCTCGACCGATATTCTTTAAATTTGCTAGATATGTAGTACTTTTAATCTTTCCTCCCCACACGTTTTTGTTTTTTTTAAGACCGCAAATAACAATTTTATAAAATATTTGTTTCCGAAAAACTGTTCCTAAAAGTTTGGATAGTATTGTGTATTCAAATTATCAAATAAGTTTTGCTTTGATTAAAAAAATCAAAATTATTAAAATTTGACAATTAAAAGTTTTTGAGTTCAGGACATGACGTTGTGGGGTACACTTATGTCAGGAGCTTCTCTTAAAAGATATAGTTAAAATCTTAAATCTTAATAAGTACTAGACTCAGTAAACTTTTTATTTAATAAATCACATAAAATGTCGTGCGGTATTTGTAAATCAAAAATTGAAAGACAAGAATTTAAAGTCGTTTGCTTTGATTGCAAAAAATATTTTCATGGCGATTGTGTAAAAGTCACTGCACTTGA
The DNA here is from genome assembly GCA_963931855.1 of Philhelius festivus. NCBI lineage: Eukaryota > Metazoa > Arthropoda > Insecta > Diptera > Syrphidae > Philhelius > Philhelius festivus. The sequence goes on from CAWVOZ010000036.1 coordinate 2,905, forward strand.
TATTGAAACGAAGAAAAAAACGAAAACTACGTGGAAGTGTCAAATTTGTGTTTCTCGGAAGAGAGGATCTTTGAGCGGTGTTACTCCATATAAGCTTGGCTTTACTGCTCCAAGCCCATCAAATTTCACACCACCTTTTAATTCGAACTCTCTTGAATTATCACAAAACTTACCTGCTGATACAGCCTCCACAACCACAAACACCTTCACCGACACCGAATCAACCAACACAGCTTTCACTGCCGTTTCTTACGACACCACCACCACCTCCACCACCACCGACACCAGCACCGCCATCACCACCGCCGCTGCCTCCGTTGCCGGAAGCATCAACAACACTCCGATGAACAACAACACTCCAATCCAAGTAAAAATTCCACCTGTTACTTTGGAGATGGTTTATGCCGAAATATTGCAACTTAAAAATTATCACAAAATGCAGATTGATTCACTGGTTGCAATAAATAATGCAAATGAAAATAAAATTCTAAGCCTCCAACAAAAGGTAAACCACTTAGAACAACAACTTCTAAACAATAGCATTGAAGTGTACAATGTTCCTCTCTATGAAAACGTTCCTCCCATTGATCTTGCCGTTAACTTCTTCCGAGATGCATTAGATGTAAATGTAAACAAAACAGACATCGATCAATGCTTTGTAAAAAAAATAAAACAAGGAAAACCTCATGCTAATGGGAATATAACAAACACAAATGTTCTTCATGTCAAATTTGTTTCTCATCACTTTAAAGAGAATATTATGAAAACGAAACGAGCGAAGAAAGAGAAACTTACAACAAAATTGTTTGGAGCACAAGGAAAAAAGGAAAACGTATACTTAAATGATTGCTTAACACAACAGGGGCGTCAACTACTCAATACTGCATTATCAATGAAGACTACGAAGGGAGTTAAATACGTATGGACTAGGAATGGGAATATTTTTATGCGTAAGGATGATGGTGACAATTCAGTAAGAATTAATAGTTCTTTAGATTTTGAAAAATTATGAATATTGTGAATCCTATTCTTTCTCCTGTCCTAAATATGTATGATTATCCAGTTTCTAGTAGTTTTGTTGATAATTGTTTTCTAGATAATTGTTTTTGTATACACCAAAACATCCGTAGTTTACGTAAAAACTTTTCAATTTTTTTAACTCACATTGAGTCACTTAGTAGTTTACCAATTATAATAGTTTTATCTGAGATTTGGGTTTTTGAAAATGAACTCAGTCTTTATAATATACCAGGTTATTCACTTATTAGCTGTTGTAATGAAACTTATGCATCAGGAGGTGTAGCGGTTTATATAAGTGAGGGTTTTCCATTTAATTACTCTAAAGTCGATATAATTAGCGCTGATGCAGTAAAATTGTCATTTTGTTATCAAGACGAGAACTATGCTATGTTGTGTATATATAGATTGCATGGGTTTGGTAAAAATTTATTCATAGATGATTTAGGCAGAATTCTCAATGAAACAAAAACTAGTAATTTAATTTTAATTGGTGATATTAATATTGATATTTTAAATATATCAGATAAAGATTCGGAAAATTATTTATTTCTTATGGCGTCAAATGGTCTTAAAGGATATATTAATGAGCCAACCCGTGTAACTGAATCTTCTAGTACATGTATTGACCACATTTTTGCTCGTTTTAGCAAAAACAATAAAATAAAATGTAAAGGTAGTGTCCTTGATCTTTTGATTACTGATCATAAAATGATCACTTTAATGAATAATGATCTAAAAACTAATTAAAAACCCTCTATTAACGAATTAAATAAAACAAGATATACCACCGATTACAGACTACTGCAGGATACTTTGAAATTCGAATTTTGGGATCTCGTTTACTCTGAAAATGACCCATCCACTTCGCTTTCTATTTTTGTTTCAATCTTACAAAATCACATCAACTCTTGCTTAATACCTTTAAAAATTACAAACAAAAATAAATTCTTAAAGCCTTGGATGAATCATAGTCTCGTTAAACAAGTAAAGAAAAAGAATAAGGTCGGTTTGAAATTCAAAAAACATCCAAGTAATGTAAGACTCAAAAAATATTACCATTCTTTAAGTAAAGCTGTAGGTACCAATGTTGAATTAGCTCGTGATACTTACTATTCCAACTTATTCGAAAGATCAAAAGCTAATGTAAAAGAAGAATGGAAAATAGTTAACAGCATTCTGGGGAAGGATAGGAAGTCTAACGAGATAGAAACTTTAGTCGTTGATGGTGTCACCATATCGGACTTGAAATGTATTGCAAACAAATTCAACGAATATTTTACTAACATTTCCGAAAAACTGAAACCATCTTTTAATTCTGTTGACTGTATTTGTTCTGATCAGCTTAGTCTGGAAACTGAATATTCACAACCAAAAAGTTTTGTATTCAATCCTATTACATCTTTTGAAACTTACAAAATGATAATTTCTTTAAAAGATAAGAGTTCTTGCACTGCAGATGCAATATCTAGCATACTTTTAAAAAAAGTTGCTCTATATGTGTCTGATGTACTGAGTTTTATTTTTAACTTAAGTGTTGTACGGGGTAGTTTTCCAAAACAACTTAAGTTGGCTGAGGTTATACCATTATTTAAAAAAGGTGATAGAAAAAATATTTCAAATTACAGACCTATTTCACTTCTTCCCACTGTTTCTAAGCTTTTTGAAAAACTTATGAAAAATAGAATAATTTCCTTTTTCAATAAAAATAACTTTTTTAGTGAAAATCAATTTGGTTTCCGGGCAGGTAAATCTACAGAAGATGCCATTCTAAGATTATGTAGTCAGCTTTACGGCAGCTTAAATAATAACAAGTCTACCATGGCTCTCTTCATTGATATGACAAAGGCTTTTGACATGGTAGACCATGATCTTTTACTAAAAAAATTTTATAATGCAGGTTTCAGAGGAGTTATTTTCGAATGGCTTAAGTCCTATCTTAAAGGTAGAGCCCAAACAGTGATATTAAATGGTAAAAAAAGTGAAGCTTGTTATTTGAAAAACGGAGTTCCACAGGGATCTGTACTCGGCCCTCTTTTTTTCTTAGTTTATATCAACTCGCTTTTCAAACTCAAGTTGAACGGACTTTCGACTGCCTTTGCAGATGATATAACTTTTACATACCAGTCATCTTCAGAATTTAACTGTGTAGTGAAAATTGAGGAAGATCTCCAAAGTTTAAGAACATGGTTTTCTGTTCACAAACTAATTTTAAGTGAAAAAACTAAGTTGATGACCTTCAAAACATCAGGATACCAAACTTCAGATTATAATCTGTATTTTCACACTTCAAATTGTAAACAATTTAGTTTTCCTATTCATGATTGTGGTTTATCCAATTTCATTTCAAACAGTTTATGTTCTGATTCTTGCTTCAAAATTGAGTCAGTACAAAGTTTTAGATACTTAGGTGTTGTTATAGATTCTAATCTTAACTGGAAGGATCATATAGTTAATATAAAATCTAATTTGATGCTGGTTACTCGGAAAATGTATCTTTTGAGACCATTTTGCTCTAAAAAAGTTTTAACTTTAATATATTATGGCCTTGCTCACTCGAAACTGCAGTATGGTTTATCGAGTTGGGGAGGTGCATACGAAATTACTTTTAAATCATTGTTGATTGCACAAAAACATTTAATTCGTATAATATGTAACAAAAATCGATTCTCTGAAAGTTGGTCTTTATACAAAGATTTAAGAATCCTGCCTATGCGACATCTGTACATTTTTAAAGTTTTAAAAGAATTTTACAAACAAAGTGGAAATATGCCTAGTAGGAACTCACAACTGTTCAATCTACGTATAAACAATATGAATCTTGTCAATGAACCTATCGCACGCAGAACTCACTTTTCTCACTTTTATACTGCCGTAGCACCTCGATGCTTTAATAAACTACTTTTGAATGTAAGAAATGCTGTAAATTCCAAAACATTTTTAAAAATTGTAAAAGACTGGCTGTTCACAGTGGATGTTATCTTTATTGAAAACTATTTTTGTTAATGAATTTATTTTTTTTTGCAATTATTTTTCTTATTTTTCTTATTTTACGCAATTTCGTTTTATAAAAAAAAAAAAAAAAAGATATGTATACGTCATGTAATTCTAATAATTTTGTACTTATTATATATTATTGTTAATATTATTATTATTATTATTATTGTAAACTTTAATTATTTTGCTACTGATTGTCACCCCACATCAGTTTTTTTTCATTGTATATCTATCCTATTGTTGTATCATTCGTCACTAACTTATGAAGTTAATGAATGATCTATTTATTCAATTTTTGTACATGCAATTGTTAAAAGTCTAAAGTCTGAAATGAATAAAATACTCTAAATACTAAATACTAAAATACTAAATACTAAATACTAAATACAGTTTGAATAACGGTACTCAACATTCAAATATAAAAAAAAGGTTTTCGACATATCATATTTTTCTCGAAAACGGTTCCGAGAATTTTGCTAAAATTTTTTTCTTTCATTTAATTTTTACGATCTATAAATTTTAAATTTTGAAATCAAGATATTACTGACTGTACCTATCATACCTAGAACGATTTTTTTGAATTTTGAAATTCTCATTATCGGCATAACGGATTTTAATGAAATGATATCTCAAAAACGGCTCAATATTTTTTTTTGTTAATTTAATTTTTATTCGAACAACAATAAAAACTTTAAATTGGCGTACCAAAATTTTTTCTTAAGAATGTTTTGAAAATTTGAATATAAAAGCTTATTTTTTTAAGAAACCATTAAATTTAACCACTAATTTTTATTCTGTCAACGGCCTTGGCTTTGATGAAAGCATCGCTTCCCATCGATCAGCGAAATCAATCATCATTGCGCATGGTTAGTAGGTACTTGGATGGGGGACCGTTCAAATACCAGCAGTGTGATGTTCACATGTGTTTCTGCAATTGTTCCTTCTTTCTGTCTGTCTCTCTCTGTTGTTTTGTCTAAGTTGCCAGTGCTTTCAGTGTCTCTACTTCGTAGATTTATCTACGTAATGTAATATGTAATGTAATATGTAATGTAATATGTAATGTAATATGTAATGTAATATGTAATGTAATATGTAATGTAATATGTAATGTAATATGTAATGTAATATGTATTGTAATGTAATTTTAATTCTTGCATAAACTAATATATGCTTGAAACACATGGCATCCTGTGTCTTAGTCACTTAAACAAAGAATTTTATGCTTATGAACAGTTTTTCTCTAATAACATTCAAAGAGTTTTAAGAACATTTAATTTCAAAACTTAAACAAAATTTTTTTTGGATTTTTGAAAATTCCATATCTCAAACACAAGAAAATATTTGTTTTTAAATTTAATATGTATTCATTTAAAAATAAAACTTCAAGTTAGCCTACGAAATTTTTTACTTTAAAATATTTTTGACTACTACAACGGCGTATAATTTTTTTTTCTTGAATACATTCATATTTGCTTAAGAAATCACGTAGCATTCTGTTTTTATCTCTTCTACTAAAAGTTTCAAAAATTAATTTTATAAACAGTTTTTTTCTAACAGCATTCATTTTTGAAATGTTTAGACTATTACATAAGAGCAAGTTGGTGCGACCCAGGTGTGCATTTTATTTTTTAAATTTTCTTCTTATTTGTATAATATTACAAATTTAAAGGCCTTCTAAAATTTTTTTCTTAAGAATGTTTTAAAATATACAGTATTCCCCGCTTAATTGCACTGACCATTTTGTCAGATTTTTCGGTCAATTATCCGGAAGGTTCAATTAACGAAACCCCGCTTAATTGACCGACCTGTTCAATTAAAAGAAACCCGTATAATTGCACGAGTCGGTCAACTAAAAATTAAAATATTCATCCCAGAAATTTACTATGAACATTTCATTGTCAACTTACGAAAACCTTGAAAAAACTGAAAAAGAATAGATACACACACAAAAATATTTGAACACGTTTTATTTAAAAAATAAACATACATACATAATTAAAACTATGAAACAGTAATAAATTATTCTTAAAAAAAGTCACTTTTAGCTTCGAAAAAGATAAAAAAAAATAATAAATACGATAGTATGAATGTACCTCGAAAGGCTCATAATGGTTATTTGCATACATTGGTTTGGAAAAATTTGTGATTTGATTTTGATTGATTGTTTTGTTTTGAACAATGTTTTCTTGTTTTTCAGCTCAACTGTAAATTTATTTAGTGGTAAGAAGTATAAACGTAGAATTGCAATGTCCTGAAGAATTTCGAAAGTTGATGGTAATATGGCTTCAACTTCTTCTTTTTCTTAAACCGTTTTTAAAATTTCGGTGTCTGTTAAGCATTGTACTTAAGTATGTTGTCTATGGCAGCGATATCATTTTCCAGCTGCTCTTCATCTTGAATGATACCTGTCTTTTAAAAAAAGTGTGAGTGCCGGGACTCACGGTTAAGATGTGTAAACATCAACGTTCCTCCGAGTGCCGAATTTTTGCTATCAATCGTAATTAATCTTGCACATTAAATTACTTTTAAAGTCATTTCTTGTAAAATGTTGGACTCAGTTTTGGCAATAAATATTCTTTTAATGATCACTGACTACTAAAACTTGCAAAGATTGTTCAAAATTTAAGAGAAACGCACAAAGCCATATGTAGGATTGTAGGGTTTTCGGTTTTTATTCGATAAGTACTAAAATAATGGCATTTCAAATGCAATATTTTACTTACTTTACTCTGTTATTCCAATATCTTTGGTTGAAATTCTCAGGAGTACCTGCTTGAATACTTTTCTTATTGAAAGCCTTTTTTATTTGAATGCGTCCTACATTAGATGGTTTTTTCCTAAAATAAAAGATACTAGAAAATTGTAGATCAAAGAGTAACAATTTACTAATTTACCTGAGTTGATCTGGCGGATTGATACATACATATACAGTAATATAGATGGCGAATTATATAACATTGGTCTATTTTTGTTTTTGGATGCATGAAATTATCGGTCGGTGATAGCTAAAATATGACACGTAAATGTGTGAGCGCAGTACTAGGTTTCTTGAAAAAACAGCGTCTATTACTGTTCCAGATTGAGTGGTGGACATTTTATTATCTGTGTTGGGTTTTAAGTTGAACTCTTTGTCGAGGAAATTAATAAGTAGCTGCGCATTTTCAGTCGAAAAATTGACGTTGAAGTCTCCCCCTAAGATCATGGGCATACGGTGATAATTTTTTCCAAGCTTTGTAGAACCTGCCTCGGTGTAAGGAAAAAGAACGAAGTGGAGAAACTCTACAATTTTAATAAGAGATTGATTTGGTGAGATATAAATGGCCACAGCAAGCACATTTTGCCCATAAGTCATTTGGAATTCAGCTACGCATATGTCTCCTAATAGTTGATTTGCCTGATTCGTTTGACATAAATTAATAAATATGTTTGGTGTAACAACACAGTCCATTTGTTTTTTTATATATATTGCAACTCCACCCGCTCGCAAATTTTTTCTCTTGAACTGAACACATAAGTCGAAATTTGGGATGTCAACATGTTCTTCATTATCAAGCCAAGTTTCAGTGAGCAAAAGGAACATACACTCTTGTGTGACGGCATCTGTGAGATCCAAGTTGTGTGCCCTTAGACTTTGACAGTTAAATATTAAAAACGATGCTACGTTATTTTCATGATTCAAGAACTCTAAAATAAAGTCCTGCGCCGTACAAAATTGATTATTTGCAAGTCTGGCAAACTCTTGCTGTAAAGACTGCAAAGAGCAAGCTGTTCTTAAGCCATGGTGAAAAACGGGATCGTTGGTTGTTGAAACAATAAAAAGCCCTTCAAGACTGATTACTCGCGAAAGAGCAACGTAAACAAGTTGTTGGTCTTGCTTTTTTTCATATGAGTACACAATCTGGTCAAACGTTCCCCCTTGCGACTTGTGAATAGTCATTCCACAGGCTGGAACGATTGGAAAATGACTTCTCTTGGCGCTTATAGTTCTATTTTTATTTAAAAATATTGTTGAATTTCTTCGGGCAATAGGCACAGCATTGTTTGGCAAGTTTTTCTGGTGAACGTATGGAGAACATTTTTTCCGGATTTTTTGACCAATCTTCAGGTTTCCATGAAACTGCAGCCATATGCGTTTCACTTTTCCGTCTTCATCATCTGTCATGAAATTTTCCTGCCTGTGTTCATTTGTGTACTCAATTTCAACCAAATGACCGAGCGCTCCGTTGGCTAGACCGTCAGTAACATCGATATTGGTTGTTATCATGTACTGTCGGCCTTTAACCAACGTTAGTTCATAAGGAAGACCACCAGTGTCGAGGACGGACATTTTATGAAGTTTTTGCCGTATGAAAGCTAATTGCTCAGTGTTGGTGTACCCAACGAAAATATCCGCCGCGATGGATATAGTTTTATTGGGTGATTTGTTTAGAATTTCCTTGTTGTAGGCATCGACATCCTGATTTTTAAAAAACAATCGCACTCCATTAGGACAAAGTTCGTCAGCTTGCTCCTTCGTAAAAAAACGGGACTCAATTAACAATTGCTCCTCGTTTCTTAATATTTCGCCGTTACCAATTTTAGTTAGGACCTCCGAAAACTTTGCATTGGCCTGACGCATTACTTCAGTAAGTTCATAAAAACTGAGTCCCCGCCACAGTGTCGGCCCGGCCATACTGAATTTCGTTTGTTTGTAGATTGGAGTTGCACGAACTGCTGGTAGTTGCCTTAAATCCCCAATCATGAAAATATCTTTACCTCCGTACGCACAATCAACGCATTCGATTTGTTTCAAGCGTGAGTCGATTTTTTCATTGAGCTCTGCTGATATCATACTTATTTCATCAATTAAAATGCAGGATATGGTATTTGAAAAGACTGCGATATTGCTGCGCAGCCTCAAATGACAAAGGCATTGATCGTCCGATTGTAATTTTAAAGGCGGTATGGACAGTCGTGCCGTCTATAGCAACTGCTGCTTTACCTGTCGATGCACAGGTTATATATGCATTGCAAAAGCCATCCGTATGGGAAAAACGATTATAAATTTCTCGCAGTAAATTAATAACGAATGTTTTTCCACATCCTGCAGGGCCAGTGAGGAATATTTGCAATGGTTGTTTGGTGTCTTTATCAAGAAGATGCCCAATTACATGTAATAAGATTCCTTTTTGTTTGAAATTCGCGGAACGCATCAGGCTATTAAAATTCTCTTTTGGCATAATATTATCCCGCTTCTTTGCTATAGGTCCCAAGCGATTTAACGCAGCCATTCTTAAATCTGCATTCGCATCTGCGTTAGGGTTTGCTAAGAAATCCGCAAAAGGATCTGTTTCTCTTACCTGTGCTGCAAAATGAGCGATATCATTTTGAATCACTTCGTCGGTGTTTTCTTCTTCAATGCAAAGTTCTCTGCAAATTTGCATGGTTTTTGCAATGTCGAGGGTGGATTCGAATTCATTTCTGCGTTGCAATATCACCACGTCATTGTCATCATATAATTGAAGAAATCGCTTTTCAGAAAGTATCTCCGTCTCTTCGTCTCGAAAAGGTAAATATAGGGTTACCATTTCTCTTTTGTACTCGTTAGGATCAGCAGCCATGTCATAATTACGATAACGAATTATTCTTGGACTTTGTCGGCGTTTCCAAACGTTTTTTACTATAGTGTAATGAGCAATTGCCTGAGCAAGAGATACTTCCTCTAATTCTTGGGGTCTCTTCTGATATTTATCAAAACAATTATCTTGCCAAACTTGGGTTGATTCATTGCCGATATCTTCATTATCCATCTGTTTATTGGTTTTACGAACGCGTTCTCGTTCCACAGGCCACAAAGTAGGAATGAAGACAACGACATCCGAGCTTTTTGACATGGGCTGTCGTAGAAGGAACCATGCCGCTTCTTGACTGGTGACCTCGACGGAGTTGAGCATATCAACGCTGAGTTTTCTGGTAATTTCGACTATATCGAATTCAGGGTGTTCGTCCATCGTTGTGATTATTTTTTGTTGTAGGTTACTTATTCCTCTATTTGTTTTTTGACATAATCAACCACGTATGCTGCACATGAGTACTCTTCAATTATAAACTGCAAATCCATGTTAGATTCAAGAATATTGAGAATGAATGGATTAAAAGGATTGATCCACTTTTGGTTAGGTTGGCGTTTGAGGAATATTTTTGGTCTTGAAATTCCGGCTCGCAGAATGTTTACGTAAAACTCCTCAGAATGTATGTTGTGTTCTTCCAAAAACTCATCTATTGTTGTATAATCTTTATCTGCTAGTGCCTTCCACATTCGATAGTATATAATGGAGTATGGCTTTCGACGTGAATCAGAGTTTGGCAATGGTTCAAGAATCATCGTAGAACGGTTTGGCATAAAAGGAGCTCCAAATCGGCATTTCCTTGTTTCGGAATTTCTATTTTTTTTATCGCAAGTAAATGTGTGTTTATGCGTTTGTAGCTTCACATGACCCGAAGAATCGACTTCATTGACCGAGACCAGTTTGTCAATTAAAGTTTCCGCCATCATCCTGTCATCATTAAGTGCATCCAGAGGCGCATCATTTAGCCAAAGTAGAATATGTGCGTGAGGGCTGCCTCTGTGCTGAAATTCAATTCTCTTGAAATAGTGCGTAACGTAATGATTCCCAAAAGGGCTCATGCTTTTAGATTGAAGAATACTAATGACCCAATGTATCAACTTATTGAAATGAATTGCACAAGTTACGGGGTCTTCATTGACAAGCATGGCTTTTAAGTTATAGTGCATGTTTCTGAGGTCATCAGAGCTTATATCGACTCCATCATTTGCATGAGTTTTGGCCAACCAATTTCATTTGCGCTCATTGTCAAAAAGAAAGTTGGTTTTCCAAGCTGTCGTATCATCGCAAAAAGATCGCGTTTGCGTTGTGACCAATAATAAATTGAATTAGGAATCGATCGGAGGAACGCTAAATTGGTTTCAATACAACCGTTTATGAAGTCAGTAGATTGTATTTGAGCTCTTAATATATTTGTATCTTTTCCAATAAATTTAAAAGCAACCGTGAGTGAATCACGAACACGAAGACGCATGATTTTCATGGCCATGTAAAGCAAATGAGTCGGAGTAACTCCGCGTCTGTCTGTCCTTCGTAGTTCACTTGTCGCTATAATAAATGGAGTTATCTTGACTCCTTCTTTGAACTTTCTAAACTGGCCTAAGTAAATCGATGGAAAAGATAATTCCTCACAGTGCTCATCAAACAGAATTGAAGTTGGAGCGTTACCTTCTGCAGGAGCTATATGGAGATATTTGTCCTCATTCCAAAGAAGAGTTTGCTGCTGAGCCATGAGACTTTCCTCAATTTCAATAAATTTGCTGATATCTTCATATGACATAGAATCCACTGTTGTACTATCATTTCCGAAAAAAGAATTGCTTACTTTGACATCATACATTTTATACATTGGCGTTTCCACAAGATATTTTAGCCATGTCTTGATTACACCCTTTCGTACAAAGCCAGTTAGATAACTTGATTTGTGAATTTGCTTACGCAAAATATGGACATTAATACAATAGTCATCGTCAAGTTCTCGGGGCAGACAGTTAACCATTGTATTGACTGATACGGGAACATATTTGACCGTACATTCCGTATTGCCCCTGACCATGTCTAAGCCTTCTGATTTGCATAAATGGCAGCCGTGGTGAAATTAAACGTTCACTTATCAAATCTAGATCTGGCAAATCAATCGCCCGCGGAGGGTATACAAAACCGTTTGACGTGGATAGAGTTGGTATTTTACCTTTAATTAAAGATGATTTACATGTACAGCATAAACGAACAATGTTAAATGTAAGTTCTGGAAATTCTGCTGCAAGTATATCCTTACAAGACAACGGGAGAACTTTAAGATCATTTTTGTACCATAATCGATCGCAAACGCTACAAGAAGCACCAAATTCATTACTCAGAAAGTTCTTTTCAAATTGTGTATGAGCCTTTGAGTGTCTGTGATAGTCTGGATATGGTACTTGAAAACTATCCACTAAAAGTTCCGTTTCAGGTTGGTTACTTTCTTCTTGTGACGACGTATTTACAACTTCAAGTCTAGGCGTCGAATGCTCTGTGCAAGTGAACATTGAAAATTCAGTTATGTCTTCGACCTCACTGTTTGTCGAAGGCAAAGTTTGAAAGGCATTACTTACGCCCACTATAGTATTAAGTTTTTCTGCGGCAGCTTTGCGTCGGTACTGTCGCATCTTTTCAGCATTTGATGCTCGTTTTGCATAACGCTCATCTTCTGCCTCATTATTTTTGAGAGGCAAAGCTTGAGTGGCTGTACTTAAGCCCGCTTCAGCAGCCATGCGTAGGTACTGGCGCATATTAACTGCGTCCGTCTCGCTGTGTGTCGAAGGCAAAGAATGAAACGTTGCACTAAGCACTGGTTGAGTATTGACTGTTTTTTCTACATCTTTGCGTCGGCACTTTCGCATTCTTTCAGCGTTAGTTACTCGTTTTGGATAACACTCATCTTTCACCACGCTGTGTGCCCAAGGCAAAGCCTGTAAGGATGCACTTACCCCCGTTTCAGTATTTACTGTTTTTTCTACAGCTTTGCGTCGGCACGTTCGCATTCTTTCAGCGTTAGTTACTCGTTTTGGATAACACTCATCTTTCACCACGCTGTGTGCCCAAGGCAAAGCCTGTAAGGATGCACTTACCCCCGTTTCAGTATTTACTGTTTTTTCTACAGCTTTGCGTCGGCACGTTCGCATTCTTTCAGCGTTAGTTACTCGTTTTGGATAACACTCATCTTTCACCACGCTGTGTGCCCAAGGCAAAGCCTGTAAGGATGCACTTACCCCCGTTTCAGTATTTACTGTTTTTTCTACAGCTTTGCGTCGGCACGTTCGCATTCTTTCAGCGTTAGTTACTCGTTTTGGATAACACTCATCTTTCACCACGCTGTGTGCCCAAGGCAAAGCCTGTAAGGATGCACTTACCCCCGTTTCAGTATTTACTGTTTTTTCTACAGCTTTGCGTCGGCACTTTCGCATTCTTTCAGCGTTAGTTACTCGTTTTGGATAACACTCATCTTTCATCACGCTGTGTGCCCAAGGCAAAGCCTGTAAGGATGCACTTACCCCCGTTTCAGTATTTACTGTTTTTTCGAAAGCTTTGCGTCGGCATTTTCGCATTCTTTCAGCATTTGTTGCTCGTTTTGGATTACACTCATCTTTGGCCTCGATATTTTTGAGAGGCAAAACTTGAGCGTCTGTACTTAAACCCGCTTTAGTATTTAGTACTTTTTCAGCAGCTTTAAGTCGATACTGTCGTATCCTTTCAGCATTTGCTGCTCGTTTTGCATAACACTCATTTTCCGCCTCGCTCTTTATCGAAGACAAAGCTTGAATGTCTGCACTTTCATCGGTAGGTCTGTTTCGGTAGTGATGTTCGTCAGGCGTTGCTGATCGTTTTCTAAACAAACGCTCATCTTCTGCCTCTCTGTTTATTTGTTTTTTAAACAAAAACTTTGACTGTTTCGACATTTCTAGATTTGACAATAAATTTTTAGCATTAATATTTAACATTGACCGTTTATAACGTTTTTTGAGAAAATCAAAAACAAGTCAAATGATTCTTAGGATGGTTCCATTAATAACCATTCCTCGGAATCAATCATTACCTTCATTCTTTAAAAAAATGAAATTTTGTGATTTTTTTTCAAAAAATAATCTGTTGAACAGTTTTTGATAAAAAGTTTTGTATAAAAAAATATTTTATAAGATTTTGAAAAAAAAAAATCGTATTGCAGGTATGTACATACATTCAGAAAAAATAAATTGTATTGTCGGCAGCTTAACAACTTGCATTTAAAAAAATTTAACACTTTAATTCTTATCTCAAGAACGGTTTCTTAAAACAAGAATTTTTTAGAGAATAAATTAAGTTTGAAATTCAAAAATCAAAAAGAGGCTGGGTGCGACCCACACTGATAACTTCCCATTTGTGGTCTTGAAAACTTTATATTTAGTTTTTTTTTGTCAAATAACCAAATTTTCAGCGAAGCAAACTTTAGCTGTAAAATTCAAACAAACATTATTTTAAGATTGAAAAGCATTTTAATTATTTAAAGAGATTTGAAATTGAGATTGTTGATGTTGATCGTGAGCAAAAAAAATTTGTTAGATGTCACTTAGTTTAACCAAAATTGTCTCTTAGCACACTATGATTCAACTAGAACTTTCTTCGTTTTTTTCGTTTCCTGAACAATTTTAGAAATGTCGCTTAGTATACATTCTTACGGGAAGGTATCGATGTATAAAACAATATACTTTAGAAGGCAGTATCGGTGTTCATTCCCAAGAAATTCGACTTGAAATACAATTTTAACTAGTTTTCACTAGAATTTTTAATAGTTTTTTTATTTAAAAAAAAAACTATTAATTCAATATTTGTCAACATTTTACCAATTGTACAAAATTATACTATGTATAAAATAAACTAAATTAGAAGTCAATATCACTACTAGTTCTCGAGAAATTTGAGTCGAAAAACAATTTTTACCAATTTTCAATAGAATTTTATATAGTTTTTTATTTTTTGTAAAAAAACTGTAAATACATTATTTTTCGTAAAATAAAATTATTTTGAGTTTCAAATTGTTTTCCGTTCTTAGAATATCTGGGTTATGAAATTTTATTTTTCAGTTTTTTTAATTTAAAAAAATAACGGTAAGTTCATTTTTTCCCATATTCATATCAAATCTGTATGACCTTATAATGAATACATTAAATTTTATTTGAAATCAATAGCATTATTTTTTCGTGAGATATTTGAAACTAACCAAAATTTTTACTTTTTTTTTAAACCGTTATAGGGAAATAACTACTCACTGAATTTTAATAAACGCCCTTTCAGCCTCTTTCGAAGTTATTATCTATTAAACAAAATTTATTTGAAGTCGATATCTTTACTCGTTCCTGAGATATCGACGACGAAAAATGGTACAAGAACGTACGGACGTACGAACGTACGAACGTACGAACGTACGAACGTACGAACGTACGTACACACACACACACAGACATCTCTCTAAAAATGATTGATATAGCCTCTAGGGACCTTGACACGTCGAGAAATGTCAAAAATTCCAATTTGACAAATCGGACCGATTACAATAACTCCCTATGGGAAGTTAAAAATTTAGTAGTTGAATCAACAAATTGGAAGATTTAACATTCGTCAACAGAGAATCATTTTTGGAAAATAAAATGTTTATTTTCGGGGATGAAAATTGTGAACAAATATTTTATTCTTAAAACAACAACGCAGTCTTTTAAGGTGTTTAATGCTTTTCACCATGCCTACCTAGTATTAGTGTGTCAGTACCAACCTTTGAGTATATATAATACTAGCGTAAAATACCCGGCGTTGCCGGGTTCTTGCGAAGAAAATTTCTTTCGCACAGAAAGTCCTATGTAATAACAACTAATTATCCTAGAAAGTTTATTTCCGATACTAACAAATTCTGAGAGAATCTCTAGAGCATCATTCACCTACCCTAAGTTTAGTAAACGGCAAATATTCCGAGAAAAATTTATTCGCGAAAGCCCTTTACAGTTACATGATTTATCAAACCACAAATTGTTGGGGTAGATTTTTGCATTTCATCCAAAATGAATATTTTTGCATACCATGCACACGTAGAATAGGGGAACTAAACATATTTAGTATTGATTACTATTTGTAAACATTGAAAAAGAATAAATTTATTAAAGCATATGCACCATTAACATATGTATGTTAAGCGCTTCAAACTTTTTTTTAGAGCATATTTTTATTTGCCGTAGTTATCACTATCTGTTGTTTCTTCATTTTGGGCTTCTTTAGTCACTTTATTTTAATTTATGTTTTTCATTTTCATAAAATTGATTGAAAAAAGTATTTGCCTAATGATTCTAAATCGATTTTAATAATATTTCTGAAAAGACTCCGTAATTATCGAAGAATTCCATTTTTGTTTCGTTCAAAAAAAAAATGTTGTCTCTACATTTAAAATGAAATTGCTTGAAACCACTAATACTTTCAAGAAATATGCATTTGGAATAACTTTATTTTTGCTGTCAATTTCATTTTTTTAAATATACATACCTAAGCATGCGATTTTAAATTATTGGCCATTAAATACTTTAAAAATGTATTTTATTAACTTCGTTAAGTAATTAATTTTATTGAATTTTTAAATAATTTTTAAATTAATTTTTATTGAAGCATATGTTCATATGTATGTATTTAATTAATAACATATTTTATTAAAACTAATATTTCAAAGCATATTTTTGCCCTAGTCATCACTATCTGTTTCGTCGGTTATTACTTAATTTTTATTATTTTTTCATTTTCATCGTTTTTATTTGTATGTTCTTTTTCCTGGGATAAAGCGAAAATGTCATCTTCAAAATTAACAAAAGAGCAGCTCGAGAGTTCCATCAACTCAGCCCGCGAATAACTACAAAGAGTGAACAAAGTGTAAACAAAGTGTAAAGGACGAATGCCAGTCAAATTCAAAGAAAATAGAGCAAACAAAGTGTAAGCAAAGAGTCAAAGAAAATGATAAAAAATTCACAACAATCAGTTTCTGTCTTTTTTCTGTTTAATATAATCATATGCAACTGCGCGCACATTCAACTAAATATTTGAGTTGTTTTTTAGCTAGTTTTTTCCTTCATATGTTCTTGATTGCATGGGAAGTGTTACACAATTCACATATTTCGGGTGAAACAAAACATTTTTTTCAACCAAAGAGGAAAATAGTAGGTACTACTTGAAGATACCCTGTTAAGATATCATAAAGACGTTTTAGTGAAAACGTTCACAGAATATCTTCAAGATGTATTCGAAAGATTAAAATGAAAAACTATCAGCATTTTAAAATTACTCCTTTTAAAAAGGTTTTAAAGGGGGTATATAGAGAGTCAATATAATGACATTTGTCATGAATATCTTTAAGATGTTTAAAAGATGTTTTATTAATAGTATAACAGAAATAACACTTTTAAAGAGTGAATTAGGAGATTATAAAGTGAAATGGTATTAAAAAGATTTAACTAATAGCTTGTTAAGACCTGATGCATTTATTGAAGTACTCTCCAAGAGTTTATGTGTTGCTTGGTTATGTTGTCGGGTTTTACCAACGATAAAAATAAACATTATATATTTCTGGACGCACCCTTTAGCCAAAGAGCATTAAATTTGTCTGAACGCAGTCAAAACTTCCCCTTGCCACCATTGCAAATAGTTGCACATGTGTAAGTAGCTACATCTGTCCGAATTGAAACAAACACATGCTGAACTGAAATGGAACAAAAATAAACGGTTCAAGCCTAAACTGAAATAAAACAACTATTCACTTTCCTGTTTTCTTTCACCAAATTTAAGGATCTGATTACACGACTCATTTTTTGCGGCCATATGGTTTTTCAAGTAACTGACGTTATCGAACATCGATATTGCGAAATTTTGATACACAAAAAGATGTGCTCAATGTGTAAACTTGTGCTTTTTTGATATTTAAAAATTTTGATCGCAGAAAATCGTGCGCAAAAGCTTGCATATATAAATGCTGATTCTGTAAGCATCGATGATTTTATCACTTGAGTGTGAATGTTAAAACATAATTTCTGTAAAAATTAACATCATACAATATTGACGAAAGTAATATTTCAAGGCATTTTATGTGTAAACTAAAATCCACGCGTTTTTTGAACGAAGTTTGTATGCACACAAAGTCGTGTGAAATGTATTAACAGAAATCCGTGGCTTTATCGAACATCGATGTTGTAAAATTTTGATGCACAAAAAGTCGTGTTCAATGTGTCAACTAAGATATGTGCTCTTTCGATTTGGCAAAATTTTGAACGGAGAAAATCGTGCGCAAGAACTTGCATATATAAATGCTGTCTTTCTAAGCATCGATGAATTTATCACTTGAATATAAATGTTAGGATAGTCGCGCACTGGCAACTGTGATCGAAATCAAATAGTTTAATCACCAGTTGAAAGAGAACCGCGCACTGGCAACTCTTTACTCACGCTTACAGTCTTGTCTCTCTTGCTCTTATAGAAAACAGCTCAACTGTTGCGAAAGCAATCGTTCCCATATAAGCCCATATGTTTCATTTTAGCAACTAAACAGTTGCGAATGTGCGCGCCTGGCCTTAAAACATAATTTCTGCAAAAATTAACATCATACAAAATTGACGAAAGTATTATTGCAAAGCATTTTATGTGTAAACTAAAATCCGCAGGTTTTTTGAACAAAGTTTGTATGCACACAAAGTCGTGTGAAATGTGTTAACAGAAGTCAGTGGCTTTATCGAACATCGATGTTGCAAAATTTTGATGCACAAAAAGTCGTGTTTAATGTGTCAACTAAGATCTGTGCTCTTTCGATTTGGTAAAATTTTCAACGTAGAAAATCGTGCGCAAAAACTTGCATATGTAAAAGCTGTTTTTCTGAGAATCGATGATTTTATGACTTGAGTATGAATGTTGAAACATAATTTCTGCAAAAATTGACTTTGTAAACTTAAATCCACACGTTTCTTTAACGAATTTTTTTGCACACAAAGTCGTGTGGAATGTGTTAACAGAAATCCGTGACTTTATCTAACAACGATTTTGCGAACTGTTGATGTACAGAGAGTTAAAACTAAAATCCGTGCCTTTTTTAAATATTGATAGATACTACAAAATTTATATGCACGAAAAAATCATGCGCTAGAACTTGCGTGTATCCATGGCCGTGTAAACAGTTTCTTACTCCAATAGCCCAAGTAGGTGTTCAGCCTCAAAATATATAGAGGAATAAAATGAAATGAAATGCGGAATAGTTGGAAACGGCAGACAGTTCTCAATCTGCTGCTTTCAATTTTCTATTTTGGAAATATTTTTTGGAGGTAAGTGAAAGTAATTTAAATTTTAATATATTATTTATTAGTTTTTTCATTTTCAGATGGCCCTATGTTACTATCGACATACAAAGGTAAGTATATAAAATGTTTATAAAGTAATACTTTTGTTTGTTTGTCTGCTATTGGAGTATTTACAAACAAACTGACAAACAAACAAAAGTCTTACTTTATATAATAGTATAGATGTACTCAAAGGTACCAACACACAATATTTTCTTGTTAATTGAACCCCATCTCGATTTTCAAAGCAGAAGCAAAAATGAAATTGCATATTATGTAACTTTACTTCACACACGAACAAAACGAAGCCATCAGATTAAGAACGAAATTTTTAATTTAAATGTTTTTTGTGTCTCAACAAAAACGTAGTTCTTGAACTGCAAAATCTAACTGTTCATTTTATTCATGTAATAGTACATACCACATACACAAAACAAAGCCATCATCAGGCTAAAAACGACGTTTTTAAATTAAATGTTTTTATGTTTCGCAACAACAATTTAGCTCTTGATATCCTAAGGCCCATTTGCTGATACGGAACATAAATACTTATGTTCCACATAAACTCTTATTTGACAGTTTACGTAGAGGAAAAAGTAGAACATAAGCGCTTAAGTTGAACATAAAGTTTTAAGTTTCGTATCAGCAAATGGCCCTAAGAATTGCAAAATCTAACTGTAAATAGTAGAATAAATAAAACTAGCCGACCCAGCTCTCGAAATTCGAGTGCCAATTTATTTATTTAATTCATTATCATTCAATAAAAGACAGAGAATTCATGATTTTTTTAAATTGTTGAATGCAATGAGAAGTACCTACTAAGCACTCAATCCTGGAGTCCAAAGGAAAACAGTTAATGGTCAACAAAATTTCAAACCTATACACATTTCTGACACATTGCAGATTTTTGACACGTTGCAGATTGGTTGTTGATGTACCGCAAAAACAATTGTTGGGTTGAACTGATGTTATTTGATGTATCAGAATCCGGTATGTTTAATGTGGATTTTTGGACGTTTCTTAATCCATCGACATCGTAGCCATCCTTTGATGCAATTTCACAGTTTATGGCTTGACGAATAGAATGAATTCAGTAATGACGTTCAAAGAGTATTTCGTACAAAATGTTAGCCGAAAGCACTAAAATTGCTCTTTTCCGCAGCAACAAATAAAATACCTTTTTTTGGATATTTATAGACGTTTTTTAATCCATCGAAATCTTAGCCATCCTTTGATGGAATTTGACAGTTTATGACTTGACAAATAGATAAATCAGCTATAACGTACAAAGTGTATTTCGTACAAAATGTCAGCCGAAAACTTTTTTGACACTTTTTAATCCATGTACAAAGTAGGCATCATTCGATGTTATTTAGCAATTTATGGCTTACAATAATAGAATATTTTGTGAGAACTATCAAAGCCATAAGCCAATCTTATCATCGAAATCGAAATTAAAATCGAATAGGAACAGTATTGAATCATTTCAGTGAAATGAAAATGATCGAATGATCGGTTTGTTGAAATGATCGGATCATTTTCGTAATCGATTGTTGAACGATTCAATCATTTGAAATGAACGATTTACTCAGCCCTAATTCGAATTTGATATTTTGTTTGCTTATTAACGCATTCTTGTCAAACCAGGGGGATATTTTATTTTCAGGGAAGATTTGAAAACAGTAACGCATAGAATAAAGCTAAAACTACATGCTCTCTTTTTCCAACTCATTTCAAATTTCTATCTTCCATATCGAAAAACACAAAAGGTAAAAGTTGAAATGGTTCTAAATTTCACTTTTTCACTTTTTGAAAACACTAAGGCTAGGCGCGCACATTCAATTTTTAGTTTCGTATCTGCTTGGTTCGAGCAACTAAGAAGTTTGTGTTTTGACACAAACTAAACGATTGACCAAAAAGAGTTCGCTATTTTGTGTAACATATGATTATATGCAAAATAAAATACACGACTGGGTCGCATGAACATGCTCCTCTGTAATAGACTAAGAATTTCAAAAATGAATGTTATTATAGAAAAACTGTTCATAAGCATAAAATTAATTTTTTAAATTACTAAAGCAACTTCCTCAGTAGTTGGAGGTAAAAATAGGATGCCATGTGATGCAAGCAAATATAGGTTTATGCAACAAGAACAAAAACTATAAGTTATTGTCGTGGTTTCTAAAAATAAGCTTTTATATAAAAAATTTTGGCACGAGTACGATAACTTGGCCGCCAAGATTTGATGACGGATTTTTGTAGAGGGGTCAAAAAAAAGCACTTTTTACTATGGGAGGGGGGTCTATCTCCCCCCGTTTAGGAGGTAGGGGCACTTTTAGAAAAAATGGTTTAAATTGAAAACACAAATATTAAAAAACAACGGCAACACTTACAATAAAATGCTATACTGCGTTTGAAAGCAAAAAGATTGTTCTATAATCCTGCATTTAAATTTAATTGCTCATATCAATGGTTTTTGAGAAATTTGCATTTAAAGTCAAAATTTTGATAAAAAAACGTGAAAAAAAAAGTTAAGACCGATTGTTTTCAAAATTGTGAAGTGAAATTGTAAATTAGCTTATATGTGTTTCATGTATCTATCATTTCTTAATCGAACACAAAAAACTGCATGGTTCTATTTTCTATATGTCTTCTTGTTTTTGAGAAAATCGAAAATAACTAAATCTACTTTTCTATAAAATGTTTCTTATTTTTTGCTTCCTTACATAAATAAATCAGTGCTAGCTTCCAACATTGCAATATATAAACAGTAAAGTATGTATGGGGGGGCATGCTGTCCCCCTGCAACCACCCTGCTTGGCACACTATAGGATTCGCGTTAGGTGCGAGGTTGGGTGCATGCAAAGTTTCTTTTGCATTCACAGAATCTGTATTTAAAAAACTTCAAATTGATTCTATTTTTCCAATGTCCACTAAATACATATATTTATATAAGTAGCCCAAAGTTCCAAACTTACAATTTTCAAATATTAAAATGCATTATCAAAAATTCACATGTAATGCACTACTGATCGACTGCAGCAAATATACATAATTTCTTAATATGTATCTATGTTTGTGTCTTACATACCAATTTATATAATGCAACTGAAATGTTCAAAGTATACCAACTTAGATAAAAAAAAGCTAACATTCCAATTTATATCGTTGTTTTTTGTTCGTTAATGAAAATGTGGTACAAGTTATTGTTTACCAAGGTCATTCGTTATTCAACTTTTGTAAGAGTGAAGTGTTTTTTTCTCTAAATGAAAAATGGCGGTAACATCCACTACTCCATACCAAATTGAATTATTTTCAATATTTTCTTCTTTCGGTGATTTAGTGTCGACCAACGAAAAAAACATTACTTTTTTTTCGAATAAATTGGCTTAATAACAAATGAAAATTCAACTCCCGTGGCGGTGTGCATTGTGCAATTCTGGGTAACGCTAAATGAATTGCTGTACTGAACTAACAAAGATGGATTATGTTTATTAACATTAATCTTTTAAATGGAATCACCGTCACCACTAAAAATCAAAAAAGCAGTTTTGGTAGTTTTCGGTTTTCTCAAAAACTAGAAGACATAGAACCATGCGGTTTTTTGTGTTCGATTAAGAACTGATAGATACATGAAACACATATCAGCTAATTTACAATTTCATTTCACAATTTTGAAAACAATCGGTCTATACTTTTTTTTTCACGTTTTTTTTTATCAAAATGTGGACTTTAAATACGAATTTCTCAAAAACCATTGACATGAGTAATTTAATTTAAATGCAGGATTATATAACAGTCTTCTGGCTTTCAAACGCAGTATAGCACTTTATTGTAAGTGTTGCCGTTGTTTTTTTAATATTTTTGTTTTCAATTTAAGCCATTTTTTCTAAAAGTGCCCCTACGTCCTAAACGGGGGGAGATAGACCCCCCCTCCCATAGTAAAAAGTGCTTGTTTTTGACCCCTCTACAAAAACCCGTTATCAAATCTTGGCGGCCAAGTTATCGTACTCTCCCCAAATTTTTTTTTAAATTTTTAAGAAAGCGCAATTAGTGTGTATGTTCTTACAAGAGTACATTTATGAGATTTCTTCGGATGAAAAGGTTCCGAAAATAAAAAATATAATTTCAAAATTGGAAAATGTTTCAAAATAAACATACCCAGTACATAAAAGCACATAGCACATATTTGCTCTATATGTGAGGAAACATTCCAACTGTCACAAGAGTTAATTCAACATTTAAAACGCAAACATAAACCCCCCCAAGCTATCAATACTTATGTAAATTTAATTTATGCAACAAATTTTTTCAAAACATATGTAGGTATGTATATAAATTGAGATCTCATATTATGAAACATGGTACTTATAGAACGAATTCTTTTCCTGAAAACGAATGCTTAGAACAACTTAAAATACGAACAAATAGAAATGCTCTTTCAAGATTCATGTCACTCTTTCGAACCATGTTCGACTTCAACAATTTCACCAAATTTGTTGACAAATTCAAACTGTGTTAAAATTGATAAAATACAAAAAAATATGTCAACAGCTGTTATATCTTTCGCCCTTAATCTTCACATGAAATCAAACGTAACTATGAAAAGTATTCCTGAGATTCAATACGCAATAGAAGGGGAAATTTTAGAGCCATTAAGCAGTTTGTTAAGTGATTTTTTTCCTTTCATTGATACATTGCTAAGAGTACAATACAAAACAATACTAACTTTGCTTAGAAATGATTTTAAAGACATATCATTTGAATACAAGTTTGTTATTTAAAGAAATTGAAGCCTTGCAAATTTTTAAACCACCAAAATTATTTACTATTGCTATACAGATGGATGAAGTATTTGTTAATGGAAATCCGACTTTAAAAGAAAAAATTTTCGAAGGTTGCCATTCTGATGTTCATTTTCAATTAAAAAAATATTTCGACTCTCCAAACGTCTTAAAAAATACTATTATGTTCAAAACATAAAATCCGCAAATAAATTAAACCATTTTATAATGGGAAACTTATGGAGATCGAAATCCGAACAATTTGGAGACAAAATGGTTCTACCTTTATTTTTATATTTTGATTCTTTTCAAATAAATGATGGTCATGGATCTCACAATCACCCTTTTTTAATAAAACGTCTTTAAAATGAGAAGGCTCCAGAGACCACATTTTGGGTTTAAATAATACGAAAAGGGTAGCATTCTCTATGTTCTTCACTTTTCTAAGCATTATAGCGATAGTTAGTCGTTTCAATAAAATTCCAATTTTCGTTTCTAGAGCCTTGTCGTTTTACTGGCGTTTTAGTAAAACGACTATGGTAATAAGGGTGAATGATTCCATTTGTGGCATTTATTATACAGTTCCCGTCATTCCTCAACACCAATTATCCCACATAAATAATATTTTTGTTTTTGGCTTTATTAAATCCAAAGATAAGAACCATTTTGGAAACACTTTCACTTCAAAACCTAGTAAAATGCAAGATTTGTATACAAATGGGATAAGTTTGAACGTTGATGGTGAAAACACAAAAAATTTTTTCATTCTTGGACAAATATTGGGGGATATTTAGGTTTGAATGAAGTCTTAGGCTTTGGTCCAGGTTTTAACGCACGGTATTATTGTAGAATATGTACACATAATAAGAATGAATGTCAGCATGACGGTATTGAGTTTTCCGAAAGTCTTCGTAATGTTGTATTTATCGAGAAGAAATGGGTCCTGATATTCGACAATCTGAAATAACATTATCAGTAAGAGAAAATTCAATTTGAAATACCTTGACAGATTTCCATGCCACTGAAAATAAAGCTTGTGACGATATTTTTTTGAGAGTTGCTAAATATAACTTGTCCAAAATTTTGAATCATTTTTGAGAAAAAAAGATTCACTTTAGAACGATTAATTAATTATCAAAAACAAATGTTTGTTCATGGTTAACGCTTTGTTGGAAATGTTAGTCGTCCTATCGATATAAACCAAATAAAAAACGTAGGCATTAAAATGAGTGCAGCGGAAATAAAAACTTTTCTGCATTATATTTTGCTAATGATAGGAGACTTAATTGAAGAGGATGATCCAGTTTTTATTTTTTTTGATTAAATTTGTCAAATTACATATATTGATATTATTACTCTTGATTGCTTTGATGAAGTTATTTTAAATGAATTAAGTGTTTTAATAAAACAACATAATTTATTTTATATTCTTTAAGGAATCCTTAAAACCAAAATATCGTTTTATGGTACCTATACATTATTGTAATGTTATTCGTGAAATTTGCCCCATGGAATATTTTTGGTGCTTTAGGTTTGAAAGTAAACACCAGTCATTTATACAGTATTGCCATGTCATGAATTCTCGAATTAATGTTCCTTTGACTTTAAAAGTAGTCTCCAATTTTCTCATACATTTCTTCAAAATGCCTTTTTTGAAAAAAATAATTCAAAAACAAATGAATCGTGGGCATTTGATTTATCTACGCTTCCGTATTATCGTCAATTATTTACACAATTATCTGTTGGTCATCAGTTGGACTGTTTAAACTTTAAGGGGAATACCTTTAAAATAAATAATTTTGTAAAAAGCGATAGGGTTTTGAAAATACTCTTTATGTTTTTTGAATCCGAAGAACATTTTTATAGGTCCTTGGGGCAAGAATTAAAATTCTTCATTATTAGTAGAGAAATGGTTCTTATAACAACAATTTACGTTTTTAATCGTAACAATAAAAATAAAATTAGTTTTTGGGACAAAAATGTTTATTCTTCGTGTATTGAAAATAATATTCTTGTTTTAAATATAAAAGTTGTTGCATTTTGAGAACTTTATTTTTGGTTTTAAAATAAAAGCTGTCAAGACTTAAACAACACTTTATTCTTTTAAGTTAAAATAAATATGTAGTTGTTGGGCAGATTTTAACCTACATATTTTCTTGAGAGAAAGTATAAAACTTTTGGCATTACTATTGTTTTTCCCTGAGTGTAGGTACATACCATTATTTTTAGTCTTAAAAACGAAGAGAAATAAAATGAACGACTGGGTCGCACGAACTTACTCCTATGTAATAGACTAGGAATTTTAAAAACGAATGTTATTAGAGAAAACTGTTCAAAAAGATAAAATTAATTTTTTAGTTCTATTAGTAGTAAGAGATAAAAATAGAATGCTATGAAAATATGAACTTATGCAAGGACAAAAATTATGTTTTTGTAGTGGTTTCTTTAAAAAAATAAGCTTTAATATACCTACAAAAATTTTAAAACATTTTCAAGAAAAAAGTAAGGTACACCAGCTTTAAGTTTTTATTACTGTACGAATGGAAATTAAAGTTCGAAAAAAAATACTGAGCCGTTTTTGAGACATCAAATTTTCCAACAAAATAAAAATTGTTTTGGACTTAATTGCACTCTTAAAAGTGCAGTAGTCAAAAACTTGGCTTGGAAATTAAATTAAAAATTTGAATAAACATACATACATACATACCTATATTGACTTTTTTTTAATGCAAATTTTAAAATGAAGGCAGGAATGGAAAGAAACTGGAATCCAATCAAAAATCCACAAAGGCAATTTATTCACAGCAAATTCAGATTTTTAGACCAGCTGCTGTCCAACAATATTATAGAATTTGAGATGAAAATATTGATGTGCTTTATTGCTTATTATCTGTGAAATTTATATCTAATCTATATTGTATCTATATTTTTATGGACCATTCGTACTTCACTCTTGAGTTGAAAAATATATAATGAATCAAAACGAGAAAATAGCTACGTTAACGTTGACGTTGACGGTTGACGCTCTACGTATCATGAATCATTGCATTGTATATGTATAAAATAATATAATATAGTACTCTATGAAGAGGAACGAACGACGTGACGCAGTGATGCCAGATCGTGGGTAATTACCCATTTCGTGGGTATTTCAAGTCTCCAAAATAGCTAAAAGTGCAAAAGAGCGTTTTCTTACCTTCTAGAACAAAAAAAGGGATATTTTAATTCTACAGACTATTTGATAAAAAAAAATTTGTTTTATTTTTCTACCAAGTTTATTTATACATTGTTGACAAAAAAAAATTAAAACTTTAAACGAATCCATTCAGATTCTCTGACTGAACGCGCTCATTTTAACTTTTCTGAGCCTGAATGCAAAAGAAACGTCAAATGCCATATAAAAATTTTGTGTCATTTGTACTGTTTGGTATTTCTTTGAGTGGACGTTTATTTTTGTTTGTGTTATTGAGAATTTTTTTGAGCAGGTATGTTTTCTTTTCTTTTTTAATTCATTGCAGTTAACGTAGTTCCAATATTTGTAGTGAAATGGCCAATAAGAAACGATTTCAGGTTAGCTGGCTAGAGGAGTCAACATTTTCTGCTTGGCTGAGACCAGTTGCGACGGACGACTTCAAGGCATCGTGTATAGCTTGCGGCACAACATTTCTCTCTGGAAAAAGTGAAATCTGGCGCCACAGTACTGGATCCAAACACAAAGCAAATTTAAAGTCGATCAAGATAACACCTGGAATCCAAACAGCATTTTCAAAAAAAGATAAAGGCACAGAAAAAACAAAAGAGGCAGAGATAAAACTATGTGCTTTTTTTGCTGAACATAACGTTGCCACTGAAATTGAGCATCTTATTCCTTTACTTGAAGACATTTTGCCCGACTCGCAAATATTGTTAAATGTTAAATTGGGTCGAACTAAATGCTCCCAAGTAATAAAAAATGTGCTTGCTGCTGTGGAGGAGAAGGAGCTAGTAAATATATTACAAAAAACTAAATTTTCAATACTAATTGATGAAAGCACTGACATAACTAACACTAAACATTTGTGCTGCCTAGTACGATTTCTCGATCCCAATAATGGAAAAGTTGTGACGAAATTGTTAGAAATGCTTAATATAAACGCAATGGACTCTGGAGCAGATGCATTATTTGATGCTTTTTCGAAAATGATGACAGCTAAAAAAATTCCATTTACAAATATTACTGGGATGGCCTCAGATAATGCATCTGTTATGGTCGGTAAGCGAAATTCATTTTACACTAAATTAAAACAAGTATGCCCAAATATATTTCTCATGAAATATATATGTCATTCGTCGGCCTTAGTTGCCTCATATGCCTGCAGGGAACTACCAAAAGAGTGTGAAGAGCTTATGCGAGGAGTTTCAACATATATTTCTGAAAGTGCCAAAAGTTCAGCTGAGTTAGTTGAATTCCAAGAATATTTCGGTGTCGAAGTAAAAAAAATCCTGAAGCCAGCTAGTACACGATGGCTTTCTATGCATTCTTGTGTGGTTAGACTTCTCGAAAATTGGGATGTATTAAAATCTTATTTTCGACTAGCTTCATTTGAAGACAAACGAAAAAAAGCTGATAAGATTCACGAAGACCTTGAAAGTAACAAAATTAAGGCATACTTTTATTTCTTAAAATATTCACTTCTTTTTTTTAACGAGTTTAACGCTCTTTTTCAGCACAGGAAAGTTTTAGTTCATTCTACATTGTACAGGAGAGCAAATTTCTAATTTTAAAAATGTCTAGGAACTTTATCAAACCTGAATTTTTTGTTCTTGAATGGGATGATCAACTTGCTATATTAAAAGATCCTAGTAGATATGTTATGAATGACTTGAACAGTATAAATATGGGCCAAGAATTTGAAAACATTTTAGCTGAACTCGATGCAAATGAGAGGTTAGAGTGTAGGCAAAACTGTCTAAGATTTTATAAAACTGCGATTGCTGAAATGGTAAATCGCTTACCATTTGAGGATAGTTCAATGGTTCAAATGGAATTTTTAAATCCGACTATAGCATTTGACGTAATAAAAAGTAGCAGTGTGTCTATGTCAGCTATTGTAAACAAAGTCGATCCCAGCATATTAAATCAATCAAACGATGAGTACAAAAATGTGTCTATTCTTTTGAGCGAAGATCAAAAGTCTTCCTTAAGAAAATTACCCATCGATGAAATGTGGCATGAAATATGCAATTTAAAAAATTTCAATGATGAAGTCTTGTTTCCAAACATAGCTAAAATTGCTAAAACAGCGTTGACTCTACCTCACTCAAATGCGGAGGCAGAACAAATTTTTTCAATCGTAACCGATGTAAAATGTAAAAAAAGAAATCGGTTAGGAAAAGGAATGGTAAACAGCATCTGTATTATAAGATCTTCATTTCAATCAAAGAATACTACTTGCTTTAATTTAGTTGTAAATGAGGATCACTTATCATTTCACAACTCAAAAAATGTATATGCTTTATCAGTTTAAACAACTTTTTTTATCCTATTATTTTACCTTATCATTAATATTAATTCTTCGTGCAATGAATGTAGGTACCTATAATTTTCATGTCCAAATCATTTGTCCTTTTTTTAATACAATTTTAAGTCCTGTCTCCTGTGGTTTTGCAAATATGCAAATATTTTAACAGATTTTCTTGTGATTAAATTCCCCAATATACTTTGTACCTTATAATATGTTTGTAAACATATTTTTTGTTGTTGTTTGTTCCTTTATTTTTTAGTTTTAATAAAATGAAGACTGTTTTTGTATGTTTTATGTGTTTTTATATGCATTTTCTTGTGGGAAAAACCGAGGGATTTTTTTCTACAGCGCGTGGGTAAAAAGGGTATTTTTGATCATCATCGTGGGAAACTGTCGGCCTAAAGTCTGGCATCACTGACGTGACGCCGTAGAGTTGTGGTGAGTAAGGACAGTCGAGAATCAGGAAGGGGTGATAATATTTTCGGTAAAAGCAAACCGAAGGTGCAGAACAAAGCGACGACAAGAAAGCTATTTTCTGTTTTTAACTTCCCATAGGGAGTTATTGTAATCGGTCCGATTTGTCAAATTGGAATTTTTGACATTTCTCGACGTTTCAAGGTCCCTAGAGGCTATATCAATCATTTTTAGAGAGATGTCTGTGTGTGTGTGTGTACGTACGTTCGTACGTTCGTACGTTCGTACGTTCGTACGTTCGTACGTTCGTACGTCCGTACGTTCTGGTACCATTTTTCGTCGTCGATATCTCAAGAACGAGTAAAGATATCGACTTCAAATAAATTTTGTTTAATAGATAATAACTTCGAAAGAGGCTGAAAGGGCGTTTATTAAAATTCAGTGAGTAGTTTTTTCACTATAACGGTTTAAAAAAAAAGTAAAAATTTTGGTTAGTTTCAAATATCTCACGAAAAAATAATGCTATTGACTTCAAATAAAATTTAATGTACTCATTATAAGCTCGTACAGATTTGGTATGAATTTTGAAAAAAATGAACATACAGTTATTTTTTTAAATAAAAAAAAACTGGAAAAAAAATTTCATAACCCAGATATTCTAAGAACGGAAAACAATTTGAAACTCAAAATAATTTTATTTTACGAAAAATAATGTGTTTGACAACTGGTGAAAATTTCAAAAAAAATCAGTTTATAGTTTTTTTACAAAAAATAAAAAACTATATAAAATTCTATTGAAAATTGGTAAAAATTGTTTTTCGACTCAAATTTCTCGAGAACTAGTAGTGATATTGACTTCTAATTTAGTTTATTTTATACATAGTATAATTTTGTACAATTGGTAAAATGTTGACAAATATTGAATTAATAGTTCTTTTTTAAATAAAAAAACTATTCAAAGTTCTAGTGAAAACTAGTTAAAATTGTATTTCAAGTCGAATTTCTTGGGAATGAACACCGATAGTGCCTTCTAAAGTATGTTGTTTTCTACATCGATACCTTCCCGAAAGAATGTATACTAAGCGACATTTCTAAAATTGTTCAAGAAACGAAAAAAACGAAGAAAGTTCTAGTTGAATTATAGTGTGCTAAGAGACAATTTTGGTTAAACTAAGTGACATCTAACAAAATTTTTTGTTGCTCACGACGGATAATACAAATTTCAGGAAGCAACATTATTTTAATGAGAAAACATGGCAGTTCATAATTTTTTTTATTTTTACTCTAGTTTCCTTTTCACGCATAATAGGTTGGCGAAACCCAGGCCAAAACGTGGCCCTTAACATATAGTATATTTCCTCATCAAAAAGTCATTTTCGAAAAAAGTTTCGCTTAGTACATTCTTACGGGAAGATATCGACATAATACAATTATTAACATATGGTTAAATTTTGACAAGTATCGAATTGACAGTTTTAACAAAAATATAAAAAAGAATCTACTAAAAAGTGGTAATATTTGTTTTTCGACAAGAATATCTTGAGAACGAGCAATGATATTGACTTTGCCATTATTTAATTTTATACATAATACAATTTGTAACAAATGGTTTATATTTGACATATATCGACGGTTAACTATGAATACCTCCTATATCGCATTTTGTAAACTTTAAAGAGGACACAAAAAACTGATTATAGTGTCAAAATTAAAACGCATAATAATAAAATTTTACACATAATTATCAGTTTTGAATGTCTATGATGTGAAATACTCGTAGTTTAAATTTTAAAAATTCAGCGAAGCAGATGGAAATTATTAACGAAACTGCATCAAAATGTAAATTTCACAAAAATGTATGTTAGGAGATATTCATAGTTAACCGTCGATATCTAGTTTTAGAGCGGATATATTTTGTAAGTACCCTTCCATCAATAAATTAAAATGTTTGGAACCGAGATAATAAAGTAATTTCTATAATATAATACATAATTTTATAATCAACTTAGTTTTTAGAAGAATGTATGTACTGTACATACGAATATGAATAAGGTTGTTCAGTTGTACCCAAGTACCCACATATTCAAATTCCATTAATAGCTATGGTAAAATTGAAGAAAACGTCACAATATGTTTTTATCTTTTTGTCCATGAAAAAGATGTAAAATTCTACTCAAGGTTTTCTTAGGTGTAGGAACACAGATATATTAAAAACACGGAAATCTATAATTCAGTATATAATATGTACCTACCAACCTTCGTAATTATTACAAGAAATTTAACATTTTAAATAGAAAAGTTTAAAGTTAGTTAAACACTTTTTCTGTAAAAAAAAATATAAAATGAGCGACTAAGTATCCTCATCATCAACAAAACAAAGCAAATTTCCTAATATTATGGTATGCCACAAGCATCATCGATTTTTAAAACAGGAGCCATTGTATATCCAGTGCAGATCACAGCCTTTCAATCCGGAAAAACCGCAACAACAATTACACTATGAAACCATCTACTTCGATCTTCCATCTACTGCTTAAAATGCTTAAAATGCTTTTCAATTTTAAAATAATGTTTGTTTGAATTTAACAGCTAAAGTTTGTTTCGCTGAAAACTTGGTTATTTGAAAAAAAAAAATAAATATAAAGTTTTCAAGACCACAAATGGGAAGTTATCAGTGTGGGTCGCACCCAGCCTCTTTTCTTTTTATTAATTTTCTCTACGAATAAGTATGATGTGGCATTTTTTGCTTCACGCATAGAGAAAACACGGTATATTGTTGGAATGAAGGTTTGATTTTTTTCGTTCACTGTATTGTATGTACCTATATTGGAGCCAGTGGCGTAGATAGCTTTTCGCTATGGGGGGGGGGGGGGGATAGATCTAGTTCGCTCATTTTTTTTTAAATTTTAATAATAAAAAAAAATAAATGACAAGACTTCATTGAATTCATTACACAGCTCCACAAAACAAAAATTTTTTTTAATATGGGATCAGACCACCTTTACTATAGGTTTTCTGGGTCGCTGAATCCGAATCCGACCACCATTTTACCCTATCACGTCAGGATTTTTTGCTTGCGTTTGAGGAAGTTTGTCTGTTTTTTATCCCTGCTCTGCGAATGATTCCCTGGAAGAGCTAAAACTCTGGTGTCCTAGGTTTATTGGGGGTTAACCTGGTTGGGTTTTAGGGAGTTTGAACTTTTTTGCACCTGTCATCCTTGAGCTATACCCTCCGAGAGCTTCAACTCGGGCACCCTGGGCTTTGTATATATATATATAAGATATATATATAATGCCCTGGGTCACTGGGGGTTGACACTGAGGTCACTGAGGTTATGAAAAATCCTGACGTGACAGGGTAAAATGGTGGTCGGATTCGGATTCAGCGACCACGAAAACTTATAGTAAAGGTGGTCTGATCCCATATTAAACAAAAATTTTTTTTTGTGCAGCTGTGTTATGTATGCCATAAAAAAATTATATTTTTTAAAGATAATATATTATACGCATTAATTTGAACATGAACTAGAATAAATATTGATATACAGTGCCTTGCATAAGTATAACCGCACCTGTAAAAATGCGTTTTGTAGAAAATTAAAATGGGAATGATACTTTACTATTTTTTTTATTGAATGGCATCACTAATCAAGTAAATTGAGAAGAAAAAAAGTTCCGTTATTTTCTCTTCTGGTGTTTAAAAATTAAAAACAGATTTTTATATATTGCAAAAGTATAACCGCACAATGCAAACCTCTCTGAAGCTTCATTCAGTTATGTGCTTCGAAATGACAAGAAACAATGCCGCGTGGTAAACATTTAAGCGATACGGAAATAGTCAAAATTCAAGCTTTTCGGTTAACTGGCCTAAGCTTAAGGGCTATTGGTAGGAATATTTAAATATCCGATCATGTCGTCCGAAATTTCTTACAAGATCCAGAATCCTATGAGACGAAAATAAGACCCGAGCCAGCTCCAAATTTGACAACAGTCTACAAAAAAAAGTAAGAATTTGCCCAGCAAAACATGAAACGGAATTGGAAAACCATAAGTAACATTCCATTAATTTACACTTAACTCTTGTTATTCCAAATGGCATAATTCAATGAACGTTTTTTTTTAGATTATTTTAGATTATTTTCAGTTGGGAAAAAAAGTTTAATCTTGATGGGTCAGGTGGTTTTAACGGATATTGGTACGATCTGAGAAAGTTAAAAAGTTTGTTTTCAAGAGGAACTTTGGCGCTGGCAGTTGTAAGGTTTGGGGGGCCTTCTGCGACCGTGGTAAGGTTGCACTTGCCTTCACCTCTGCAAAGATGAACAGTTCATATTGCACCCAGGTGCTTCAGGATAATTTGGTACCCCACTTAAGACGATTTCGTCGAGTTCGGCATGTCTTCCAGCATGATAATGCCCCAATTCACGTTAGTCGTCAAAGTTTGGGATGGTACGAATCGAATAACATACATTTTATGGTGTTCCCGGCACGTTCTCCAGATTATAACTCTATAGAAAATCGTTGGGGAATTTTGACCCGCAAAATGTATGTCCATAATAGAAACAGTACAGGTACATACAGTGTTGCTGAGCTGCGAGAAGCGATTGTGGAAGAATGGAACTGTATAGTGAAGAATTAAATACGCAAAAACAACTTGAAAGAACAAATTTAGTTTTATTAAAAAGGAATGAAAGTGAAAAAGTAAGAAGTTTCTCGAAAAACAAAAATGACATTAGTAATCGTTATAATATTTGAAAGACGGTATTGCGAAACGCAAATTGATGTTCTGTCAATGGCAGGACATTGCCAGAGTGCTGGTTGATATTTTCTTTCTAACATATAGACGATTCCATATTAAATAACCTTGTCAACAGTATGTCAAAAACAATTTTGAGATTGGTTGAAAATAGGGGCAGCAATGTTCCTTACTAATTTAGCCGAACAAATTTACTTAAAATAAAAAAAAACAGATCAAAATAAAAAAGCGGTTATACTTTTGCCATAAAAAAAAGATCTGTTTTAATTTTTAACCACCAGAAGAGAAACTAACGGAACTTTTTTTTCTTCTCAATTTACTTGATTAGTGATGCCATTCAATAAAAAATAGTAGGGTGTCATTCCCATTTTAATTTTATACAAAACGCATTTTTACAGGTGCGGTTTTACTTATGCAAGGCACTGTAGTAAGTAAAATAATATTAATTTAAAAAATAAATCACAAAATAAAATCCAGTTTTCTGTTCTTTTTAGATAAAATACTTATAATCTCGTCTGCTAGTATAGGTATTTCGCGATGAATAGCTAGAGCAGCCAAACCATTCAAACGATCCTGCAAATAAGTAAACATCCAAAGCTTATCACACTGTTATTAAAATAGACATATTTTTAATAATCTCACTTCGTTGGTCATGCGTCTTTGTTTTGTTTTTATTCTCTTTACTGACTGGAGAAAGTTCTTTCGGGAGTTGACGTTGAAACCGGCAGTGTAGCTAATATCTTTAATAAAATATATATAGCTGGATGGAAGCGCTTTTTCTTGCACGTTTACCTATTATCAATTGGTGAGAGACGTACAAAAAAATTTCAGAGTGCGTTTCTTTAACTTATTTGGTTCATGACTGGTTATGTTGAACAATTATCGATCTCAATGGGGGGGATATATCCCCCTGATCCCCCCCTATCTACGCTACTGATTGGAGCAAATGTAGGGTTAACACTCACAAAAATTATTTTGTATAGATAGATAATTATTTTTGTAAGCAGATTTTTTAAATGCAGAATTTTGAGAATTAGAGTTTTGAGTAGGTATTATTCTGAAATACAGAAAAAATATATTGAAAGCTAAAATTTGAAGAGTTGAATTTTAGAATGCAGAATTTTGGGAAGTAAAATTTCGAAAAGCAGAATTTTGAAAAAGGTATTTTAAGAAGTAGAATTTTGAAATGCAGAAAACTCAATAAGTAAAATTTTGAAAAGCGGAATTTTGAAAAAGGAATTTTCAGAAGTCGAATTTTTAATTGCGATATTTTGGGAAATAATATTTTGAAATGCAGAAAACTTAGTAAGTAAAATTTTGAAATGCAGAATTTTGAGAAGTAGAATTTCGAAATGCAGAATTTTGAAAACTACTTTTGACAAGTAGTTACATTGAAAACTAAAATTTTATCAATTAGAATCTTGAAATTCATAATTTTGAGAAGTAGAATTGCAAAATATAGAATTTTGAAATGCAAAATAAGGAACGAAAGAAAAAAAAATGGAGTGATTAAATAAATATGTTTTCCAAAGTTTTGAGATGCAATGTTATTAAACTTTTTGGAAGCATCTCTATAAAAAAATTCATTAAGATCCCTATGCGATAATTTAAGTTTAAATTCGCGCTCTTTACTCTAATTAGTAAATCCATTGTATTTATATAATCTATAGTACTCCCATGGAACAGAAAAAAAAGTTGGGGAATACATCCTACTGATGGCGCTATCGGCGGAAAAAAATGAAGGAGACTTGATTTAGGGTGGGGTGGTAATTGAGGAAGAGCGAGAAAATTTTATCAGTTCTGGCAATGAGAAAGACGAGAATGAGAAAATCAAATTTGTTTTGTAGCATTTTCCTTTTGAGGGATCTTCTGTGTTTTGTTGTTATATTTTTTTGTCAAGAATATTTGTTTTGTTTTGTCTATTTCATACGCAACAAAGCAACGTTGTTCAATTTGTTCAATTTCGTACATCTAACCAATATACAACGTTGTTTTTTATTTGTATGGACACACACACACCTATTTGCATAGATTTAAGTAGGAATAATTTTCAGATAAGATTTTTGAAAGGATTAGCCTTTTTTGAATTTTTGTATATCTACATATGTAGGTACTTTATGTTAATATATTAGGTAACTTACCTATGTTGATTGCAATTATTATTATTTTTGTTATTCAAAAGTATAATGAAGTATAAAGTATAATTTTTTTACATTTTTATTTTTTTAAATCCATCGAACAGTTTTTGAGAAAAAAAAATATTTATATTTTTTTTTGTTTGAAACCACAACGAATTTTTATTTGAAGATAAATATGGAAATGTTTTAATTTGTATATTGAAAAGATAAAAGAAACCCCACATATATAAAAAACAGTTGCAGTTTGTAGATTTTACCAACAAACATTTAGTTTTGAAAAAAGTTATTTTGCAAAATCTATAGTATTTTTTTAATATGAGATACCTACTTATTTAATTAAAATACATAGGTACTATGAATTGAAACATATGTATTTGTTTGAGTGGAAATTGATTACACATACAATCCATTGGTTGGTTCTTTTT
Organism: Philhelius festivus; assembly: GCA_963931855.1. NCBI lineage: Eukaryota > Metazoa > Arthropoda > Insecta > Diptera > Syrphidae > Philhelius > Philhelius festivus. The sequence continues at coordinate 39,907 of CAWVOZ010000036.1, forward strand.
TCCTTATTTAGCATTTCAAAATTCTACATTTTGAAATTCTTCTCAAAATTCTGAATTTCAAGATTCTAACTGATAAAATTTTAGTTTTCAATGTTACTACTTGTCAAAATTAAAGTTTTCAAAATTCTGCATTTTGAAACTCTACTTCTCAAAATTCTGCATTTCGAAATTCTACTTCTCAAAATTCTGAATTTCAAAATTCTGCTGTTCAAATTTTACTTATTAAGTTTTCTGCATTTTAGAATTCTACTTCTTAAAATAACTTTTTCAAAATTTTGCTTTTCGAAATTTTACTTATTGAGTTTTCTGCATTTCAAAATTTTATTTCCCAAAATTCTGCATTCTAAAATTCTACTCTTCAAATTTTAGCTTTCAATATAATTTTCTGTATTTCAGAATAATACTCAAAACTCTAATTCTCAAAATTCTGCATTTAAAAAATCTGCTTACAAAAATAATTATCTATCTATACTAAATAATTGTTCTGTGTGGTAACCCTTTAAAAATTCGTGTATTTGAATCAAAATCCTACATTTGCTCCAATATACATACAACACAGTGAACGAAAAAAATCAAACCTTCATTCCAACAATATACCGTTTTTTCTCTATGCGTGAAGCAAAAAATGCCACATCATACTTATTTGTAGAGAAAATTAATAAAAAGAAAACAGAAAATAGCTCTCTTGTCGTCGCTTTGTTCTGCACCTTCGGTTTGCTTTTACCGAAAATATTATCACCCCTTCCTGATTCTCGACCGTTCCTACTCTCCACAACTCTACGAGAAAAGTTGGGGAGTCCAGGCGGCGCGTCGTTCGTTCTTCTTCATGAGAGTACTATAGATTATATATACAATGGTCAATGTTAGCCATTTCTTTCTTTGGTTCTGTCTTACCTAAGAACCTAACGTTGAATTTGACAGATGTGTTTTTTGCATACTGACTGTAAATGTCATTTTAGCTCATTATTTTTGTATCCTTAGGCCAGGCGCGCACATTCAATTTATAGTTTCGCAACTGTTTAGTTGCTAAAATGAAACATATGGGCTTATATGGGACACCGCGCACTTAGAGCAACTCGATTCGAGCAACTAAAAAGTTTGTGTTTTGACACAAACTAAACTATTGCTTTCGCAATAGTTGAGCTGTTTTCTATAAGAGCAAGAGAGAAAAGATTGTGAGCGTGAGTTAAGAGTTGCCAGTGCGCGGTTCTCTTTCAACTGGTGATTAAACTATTTGATTTCGATCACAGTTGCCAGTGCGCGACTAGCCTTATGATTCCGGTCGTCTCATCTGTCATGATCGGGATTCGTGTTATTTATTTATGTACGTTAATTTTATTTAAGTTTAGTAAAGAGATAATTAAAACAAATAATTTTGTTATACGAGTAATTTGGTTTGGTGCTTCAATTGAATTTTACGTTTTCTGGTACATTTCGGTTTAATTTTAATGCAAACAAAAAGTGAAAGGTCAACACTCAGCAGTAGCGATAAGAAGCAGATTTTTTCGCGAAATGGCAGATCTATCTCTCATGCAGCCGTGATATGAAATGAGACGTCTTAACATAATTTGCCCATACAAAAAAAAGAAGTGATGTTAGACATGAATGTTAGAAATAAAAATCGGCTTGTGAACGTTCCAAAATATTTTGTAAACTTGTTCCGATTCCATCAAACGTAAGGAAAAGTCTCCTGTTTTTATTCATACTCTTCTTCAAGAGTTGTCTTTTCGAAATTTAATGAGTGTGAAAGTGAGATCCGATCGTTTTGTGTAGCCCTTTCCCACTCATTCAATTTTAAATAGAGTCATGGCTCTTGACTAGGGTTGCCAGATTTTTCTTGCACCTCGGCGGGACAAGTGGCTTAAATAATGAAAAATCCCGGGATTTCATCATATTGCCCGGGTCAAAATAAATAAAATGCACCACTGGGTCGCACGAACTTTCAGTTACGTAAAAGACTAAGAATTTTAAAAATGAATGCTATTAGAGAAAAATTAATTTTATAAATTAATACAGGATGCCATGTGATTCAAACAAATATTGATCAATGCAAGATCAAAATTATACTTCGTTGTAGTAGTTTCTTAAAAATATAAGCTTCTACATATAACGGGTGATTTTTTAAGAGCTTGAGAACTTTTTTAAAAAAAAAAACACATAAAATTTGCAGAATCTCATCGATTCTTTATTTGAAACGTTAGATTGGTCCATGACATTTACTTTTTAAAGATAATTTCATTTAAATGTTGACCGCGGCTGCGTCTTAGGTGGTCCATTCGGAAAGTCCAATTTTGGGTAACTTTTTCGAGCATTTCGGCCGGAATAGCCCGAATTTCTTCGGAAATGTTGTCTTCCAAAGCTGGAATAGTTGCTGGCTTATTTGTGTAGACTTTAGACTTGACGTAGCCCCACAAAAAATAGTCTAAAGGCGTCAAATCGCATGATCTTGGTGGCCAACTTACCGGTCCATTCCTTGAGATGAATTGTTCTCCGAAGTTTTCCCTCAAAATGGCCATAGAATCGCGAGCTGTGTGGCATGTAGCGCCATCTTGTTGAAACCACATGTCAACCAAGTTCAGTTCTTCCATTTTTGGCAACAAAAAGTTTGTTAGCATTGAACGATAGCGATCGCCATTCACCGTAACGTTGCGTCCAACAGCATCTTTGAAAAAATACGGTCCAATGATTCCACCAGCGTACAAACCACACCAAACAGTGCATTTTTCGGGATGCATGGGCAGTTCTTGAACGGCTTCTGGTTGCTCTTCACTCCAAATGCGGCAATTTTGCTTATTTACGTAGCCATTCAACCAGAAATGAGCCTCATCGCTGAACAAAATTTGTCGATAAAAAAGCGGATTTTCTGCCAACTTTTCTAGGGCCCATTCACTGAAAATTCGACGTTGTCTAAGTTGTAAGTCTATTCATGATGAAATGTCAAAGCATACTGAGCATCTTTCTCTTTGACACCATGTCTGAAATCCCGCGTGATCTGTCAAATACTAATGCATGAAAATCCTAACCTCAAAAAAATCACCCGTTATACAAAATTTTTAAATCATTTTTAAGATAAAATATTGGTACGTCAATTTGAAGTTTTTGATTTTGTTCGAATAAAAATTAAAGTTACAAAAAAAGATATTGAGTCGTTTTTGAGGTATCGAATTTTCAAAAAAAAAAATTGATTTTTTTTTCAAAATTTAAAAAATATTTTTTTTAGAGTTTTGAAATGCGATGTTTTTTAAACTTTTTAGAAGCTTCTCTTTACAAAAATTTATTAAAATCCGTTATTCCGATAATGAGAAATTCAAAAGTCGAATAAATCGTTCTGTGGTAGGTACAATCAGTAATATCTTGATTTCAATTTTTTTTATTAAATTATAGAATTCTTATATGTATGTATAAATTATAGATTTTGAATAAACAATAATATTTAAAATGCTGGGGAGCTTTAACATAAAAAAAATGATCAAAATCGGTCGTACCATTACCATTAACCATTACCTAGCCTTAACTAAATGAAATTTGAGAAAAAAAAATATTTTATAAAATTTCGAACAAAAAAATAGTATGGCAGGTATACCGTTATTTTCGGTCTTCAAAAAAAAAAGAAAAAAACAATTGGGGGACAAAATTTTCGTTAAACTTGGTAGATATCGCAAGTTTAACGAAAATCAGCCGAGCCGTTTAGGATGCAGTCGAACAGACAGAATTGTGAGACCCACTTTTTCGTCTTCGCTATCATCGTAATGTCAACTTTGTTCAAAATCTCAAGTTCGATTTTTTTCCGAGTGCATAACTTGCTTTATAGTACCTATAAGTCGCAAGTAAAAATCATGTAATTTGTGTAGATCAAAATAAATAAATTCTTTTATTAATTACTAATTAAATGACTTTTTTGTCATTTATCATTTGCAAATATTTTTCTTTTGTCAATTTTAATGACAGATGTCAGTTTACAAAAATAAATTTTTCGTTAAGTTAGGTTCGTTTGATTGAAATTTTAAAAGTTATTTCTTAAGGTTAAATCGCAATGTAGTGATTGTTCCTTATCACTGAAAGATATTTAGGTACATACATTAGGCATTATTTTTTGAGTCCTAACCCGGGAAAAAAGCTGTCCCGGCGGGACAGATGAATTTATGTCTGAAATCCGGGATGTCCCGGGTAAACCGGGACGTCTGGCAACGCTACTCTTGACACAGTGCTTTATAACGAACTTACATTCACGATGGAAGGTTACGAGCTCAAGAGGAAAACAATGCAGTTGCTCAATAATTTTGAGAAAAATATCCAAACATACCCGGTTGTTGAGCAAAACATTAGCAGATTGGATCTGTTTAAAAGTTTTTATCTCGGCTAGTTACGGAAGAAAGTAAGACTAACAGCCCGATTCTCCCCTTGTGAGGAGTCACAAGTCACAAGCTCTTGTGACTATTCCTTGTCAGGATTGTTGTGATTCGATAACATTTTGGTATTCTCCCCCTAATCGTCACAAGAAAACTCACAACGAAACTCACCACAACATGGTGAGATTTTTAAGCGTCATTATTTGAATAGCTGATTATTCAAAACGAAGAAATTACTTTATAAATGTATTGTTTTGGAGAGCGAATGGATCATTTGTATCTCTCAAAGTTTTTAAAAGCCCTGGGCGCTGCAAAGTTCTTGAGACGATTAGTTTCTTAAAAAAATTTGTGTTTATGTAAAAATGGTACTTTTCATTTTCGTGGGAAAGATCAGCAATAATATTCACTCTAGAACAAAGTCCACTTCTATTTTCGTGTACTCACAATTATTCACAAATCTAGAAAATTTTCTTATAAAATATAATGAATAATAATGAAGAAACATTGAAAATTTATGAGTTGTGACCTGCTCTGAAGAAGATCACAGTTTCGATTGTTTTTGTGACTCTCACAAGTTGTGACTGAGCGGCAGAATTCGAAAAAGTCACAAAATCAATTTCACCTCTTCTTGTGACTTGTGAGGCATCAGTGACTTTGGGGAGAATCGGGCTGTAAGTATTCCAATAATTTATTTAATGCTAAATGGATTTTTTTATTTCAGAAGATACAAAAACGAATACGCAACTAACGGATAGTGAGCAGCAGGATGTTTCCGAAATATCAGATATTTTTGGGGGCGATGAGGAAGACGATGATACCTTCATTGCTTCATTGGCTACCTCGCTAGACCAAAACATGATAGAATTAAGTGAAAGTTAAATATGTGTAAAAATATAAATAAAAAGAAAAAAAATATAAATAAAATTGCAAGTGAAATGTGTTGTCGGTCCCTAATTTGGAATTCTTATTTTCTCTACATTTTAGTAGAATTAAATTTTTTGTAATTTTATAAGAACTTTGATTGAAATTCGCAGAAAACCTGAGGTTCAAAGTAAAGGAATGAACCTTTTTTTTTTCAAAAGTTCAATATTGTTAGAAAAAGAAAGCACTCTGCTATGTAACGTTAAGTTTTTTAGACTTGTGTTTAAACAGAGATGTAATTGGATACAACATTGAATTTGTCAACTTATATTTAAACAGAGATGTTATCTGATACAAAATACTACACTTATTTGAAATTTATTTGATTTTTATATTCCAAGTCTGCAGAAAGCTTAAATTAATCTAATAAAATCCACTTGAATTGCCGCTATTGCTTGTAAGTCTCATTTTGATATATTTTCTTACGGTGCACAGCTCGAGAACTTCATGCTTGGCAGGCATGCGTTCACATTCTCAAATATGTTTTGTCATGGCAAAATATTAAAACATTTTTAAATCCATCCAGCACGCTTGACAAACTACTGGATGGAGCGTTCACATAATCAAAATGAGGCCAATCATGCTATCCTTGGTAGACATATGTATTTGAGAATGTGAACGCCCCTAATTGTGCACGAAAATGTGATACTTCAGTTTGAAAGATGTTTACATGTCAATTATATGTATGATATATGACAGATGAGGGACGAATTAAATTTTGACGTATCGAGAATATTTTGTTGCAAATATTAACTGATTACACTAAACAACATTTGTCAGATTTTTACTAAGGGCTTATGGGCACTTTATTTTTATTTTTTCCCCCACACCTTTTTTAAGACCAAAAATAACGGTATCTGTCATACGATTTTTTCGAAATTTTATAAATATTTGTTTCTCAAAAAATGTCCCACAGAATTTCAAAAAATAAAGAATATCTAATTCTATAATTAAAATAATTATATGGTATGCCAGATAAGGGATTAATTAAATTTTGACGTATCGAGAATATTTCATTGCAGATGTCAACTGATTGCCCTGAAGAACATTTTTTGGATTTTTAAAGTTCAACTCTGAAAATAAAATGTTATCGTCCGTCAATAACGTGAAGTGGATTTTTTAAGACATTAAATGAACCCGCTATGAAATTTTACACCAGTTGATTTGTCTTTCGTCTTTTTCACACATTTAGGCCTATTCGGCGAGATCTTTTATTCTGTGTAACATATAATTATATGCACCTGCGCGGACATTCAACTAAATAGTTCATCTGTTTTCTATAAGCAACCAAACAGTTGTGCAACTAAAAATTGAATGTGCGCGCAATCGTTTAGTTTGTGTCAAAACACAAACTTTTTAGTTGCTCGAACCAAGCAGTTTCGAAACTAAAAATTGAATGTGCGCGCCTAGCCTAAAAGTTTACTTTTTTTTTTCGTCATCCATTTAAATTATGTAAGATGAAATATTTTACATAATCACAGCTGATTACGATAACAGATTTAGTTCAGTTTCATAACAGATCTCGTTTTCGAAGTAGCATAAGGCCAGGCGCGCACATTCAATTTTTAGTTTCGCAACTGTTTAGTTGCTAAAATGAAACATATGGGCTTATATGGGATACCGCGCACTTAACTTAACTTAACTTAACTCAATTCGAGCAACTAAAAAGTTTGTGATTTGACACAAACTAAACGATTGCCTAAAATTAATTCGTAATAGTTGAGCTGTTTTCCATAAGCGCAAGGGAGAAAAGAGTGTGAGCGTGAGTAAAGAGTTGCCAGTGCGCGACTAGCCTAACAGACTTTTATAAAAGTTCGAACCTCTGAATACCAATCATAAAAGATCTTTTAAGGTGGAAATCTTTTATGATTCATAACAGAAAATCTATAGCAGAATAACAAATGTGGCAGAATAGGCCTAATTGGTCGAGAGGTGAAGAAATGTTGAGGGATTGAATTAAATTCTAGCCAGCAATGGAAATTAATAAAATCGAGATTTCAGTACTCAAAGTCTCCAATGTAAACACGATGTCGTAAGTATCCAATATTAACAATGTAAACATGGTGTTAAATGCAATCGTCGGTAAGGTAGATTGCTACACGGAACGTGTAACCGGAACGTGTAACCGGAACGTGTAACCGGAACGTGTAACCGTAACGGGTTACACGGGACGTAAAAGTTTTACACACGTTTTCAATTCACTCTACCGCCGGGAAAGATGTTTACACATCAAAACCACTTCAGACGTAGGTTAAGTAATAAAATATTTCTAATATTTGTGTCATTATAATTTTTTTGTACGTTCAATTATCCGAAAAATGTCCATATATTTTTTTTTTCGGGTGCATATTTTAAAGTTCAATTAACCGAGTAATTCAATTAAGCGGGGTTCAATTAACCATCTGAAAAGCTATGCTACTAATACGGGAAATTTTGCAATGCAACTTTTTCGGTCAATTAAGCGGGATGTTCAATTAAGCGAGGTGCAACTAAGCGGGGATTACTGTATTTAAAAACCGCTAAAATGATTTAATTTTTTTAAAGCCCTTTCCTGAATTCTATCCAAGAGACTCAAGTTAGTAGTGGTAGTTGTACTCAAGGACGAATATAAGCATTATAGACTACAGCCAGATCAGAATAGGTGAAAAGTTTCTTGCATCGTGGAAGGAAACCTAAATTCTAAGAAAGTGTTTTTGGTGAAGTCAGATTTTGATGGAATGCCATCGAGATCTGAGGTTAGCAAACCAATACTGTTGCCGTTGTAGATCGACATTCGAAGATAAGGACGTGAATCTGGAAATGCATATGAGAAGCTGAGAGTATTGGTGTAAGCAAAATCATTTAATGGATTATAATTCAGACAAAAGATTACTGATTAATATGAGGAAAAGAGATGGAGACGAAACGGAACCCTGTGACACACCATAATTTATTTTATAAAACCGGCCAGTATAACTTGTATTGACCATTCTGAAATGCAACACCTAAGCCAACGAAAGAAGAGATTCTTCGATACCAAATGCAGGCATTTTCGATAAGAGACCTTGATGCCAACCTTTATCAAATGCTTTTGAAAATTGAAATATCAAGTGCTATCATGTCACTTTCTTCATAGTGATGTAAAGATAACATGTCACTGATCGGTGAGATATACCTAGCAGGAGACCTATGGCTATAAAAGTCATAGGTACTTCCCGTCATTGAGAAGCTTTCGATATTTCTTGAGCTGATCGCTTATCAGCCCATTTTGACCTTAGGCGCAAGAGGCGTAAGTGCAAAAATATGATCATTTGATATAGGTCTTCCTGGTATGCTTGAATTTATTGCAGTTTTTTTCAGTAGGGCTGGTTTTATATCATCGGATATCTACTTCATTGGACCTTATTATTTCCTAATAGATTTGAACCAATTCGTTTCAAAATTACTCATTCTGAAAAGAAATGAATTTGGAATCATATATGTACTAAAGTCCACTGACAGGTCAGTTAAGCTCAGTCACGAAGAATTAATGACAATGAATTCACCCCTAAAAACGATTTTACTGGCGCTGGATAATGTAAAACAATTCTCTGAGATTGAGGGTCATTAATACTGCCATATAGGCGGAATCATCGTAATGTCTGGTTTTACTGATATTAATTTTTTTTACCAATTCGAAATGTGCCCTATATATACAAATAATAATACGTGTTATTTTATAAAATCAATGTATTATACATAATGCTCACTAAAACAATCTGATTTCTACTTCTAAACTTTGTAGAAAGAAATTGTATTGGCTGGCAATCGAGGCGCCATTTGATTCAGCACAAGAAAAAAAATACAAAGAAACGATACTCCGCTTGGCCTGTTCTAAAAATCTGAGCTTAAACTTCCCGATTTCTTTAAAATAGCGTCTTTATATTTAAGCATTCATGTGTGTAATAATTGATTAATTGAAAACTCAAATTAATAGATTAACATGCAACCCATATCTCCTTAAATAATATCCTTAATAGTTACTTTTCCCGTTTAACCAAATTGACTTTAGAATTTATCTGAAACCCTTAACCTAATCTCTCCCAACGTTAAATTCTTGAATAAGCTTCTTTCTTACAAAATCAATTATGTGTCATTGTTATCTTTCGACATTTTCAAATATAATGTTTCTACTTGTACTCTTGTATTATCCTTCAGCTTCGGTAAAGTAGAGCTATCCAACTTTGTTAGCGAGTTGTCTTGTCAATACATGATATTGTGCAGAACCCTTATCGTCGACCGAAAGATACATAAATTGAACCGATAGATTCACAAAATCAACTTATTGAAATGTCAACCAAATCCTCAAAGCCTTCCTCACATTATCTTTCTCTATCTCTCTCTCTCTCTCTTTCTCTGGTATATTTAGATGTTTGAAACTCCAAAGCATTCCGGCACTCAATTGCGAATATCCATACTTGATATTCTCAAGGGTAAACACCACCAAATAAATATTAAATCAAGAACCCTCGCCTTCCACCCTTGACTTGTCCAAGATACTTAGCAAAAGCATGAATGAAAATATTCTACCTTAAAGGATAACAACAAGGTACTCGTCAACATATAACCGTAGGTTAAATGTCACATTGAATGAATCTGTCTATATTTATCAAAACTTGCAAAACACATTACGTACACCGAACAAGTGCAAGGCCGTAGTTAAGGAATTGCCGAATCTTTCAAGACATAATATTATTTGAGGATTTTTAGAGGGCCCAATAGGATTCTTAAATAAAATTATTATTCTTCAGCTATATGTAATTTAAAATTTCAAAACAAGCTCAACTTAAATAAAGTACACCACTGCATCGTACGAATCTCAAAAATTGTGATTCGAAATACTTGGATATAAAAAAAGATGAGCGTTCAAAACCCTTTCATTAAACTTTAAAAAAAGGTCTTACAATATTCATTTCTTTTTTATATAATAGATATTCAAAATTCCAGAATATTACTAATTTAAAAAAAAAAAATATAGTGATGAATTTTTGAAAATTCAAAATTTAAAAATAAGAGAATATTATTAAATCAGGGTCAAGACCGATTGAAATAAATTTTATCAAAAAATCAAATTTTTTTTCAAAACTCTATATTTCAAAAACCCCATGCTCGATTTCTTTAAACTTACTAAATAAAAGTTTGTTAATATAATCTACAAGATGTGAAAAAAAAAATATTTTACCTTAAAATAACAAACACTTTAGAAGCTACAAAATTTCATCAAAATCCGTTACGCCGATAATGAGCAATTCGAAATTTAAAAAAAATGGTTCTATGATACTGTCAGTAATATCTTAATTTAAATTTTTTTATTATTAAATTATAGATCATAAAAATCAGTTGGAAACAAAATTTTTATCAAAATTTATCAGGCGCCTTTTTAGAGAAAAATAGGATTTTCGAAAAGCACCGTTATTTTTAGGTAAAACACAATTTTTTCACATCTTATAGATTGTATTAAGAAACTTTTATTTATCAAGTTTAAAAAACATCGAGCATGGGATTTTCGAAATATTGAATTTTGAGAAAAAAATTTTAATTTTTTTTTTAATCCTAAAAAAATGATCAAGATCGGTTGTAGGGTTCTTGATCAAGATCGGTTGTAGGGTTCTTGATACCCCAAGGGGGGTGTATCATTAATAACTATTTTTAACTTCCCATATGGAGTTATTGTAATCGGTCCGATTTGTCAAATTAGAATTTTTGACATTTCTCGACGTTTCAAGGTCCCTAGAGGCTATATCAATCATTTTTAGAAAGATGTCTGTGTGTGTGTACGTACGAACGTACGTGCGTACGTTCGTACGTCCGTACGTTCTAGTACCATTTTTCGTCGTCGATATCTCAAGAACGAGTAAAGATATCGACTTCAAATAAATTTTGTTTAATAGATAATAACTTCAAAAGAGGCTGAAAGGGCGTTTATTAAAATTCAGTGAGTAGTTTTTTCACTATAACGGTTTAAACAAAAGTAAAAATTTTGGTTAGTTTCAAATATCTTACGAAAAAATAATGCTATTGATTTCAAATAAAATTTAATGTACTCATTATAAGGTCATACAGATTTGGTATGAATTTGGAAAAAAATGAACATACCGTTATTTTTTTAATTAAAAAAAAAACTGAAAAAAAAAAATTTCATAACCCAGATATTCTAAGAACGGAAGACAATTTGAAACTCAAAATAATTTTATTTTACGAAAAATAATGTGTTTGACAACTGGTGAAAAAAACTATATAAAATTCTATTGAAAATTGGTAAAAATTGTTTTTCGACTCAAATTTCTCGAGAACTAGTAGTGATATTGACTTCTAATTTAGTTTATTTTATACATAGTATAATTTTGTACAATTGGTAAAATGTTGACATATATTGAATAAATAGTTTTTTTTTTAAATAAAAAACTATTAAAAATTCTAGTGAAAACTAGTTAAAATTGTATTTCAAGTCGAATTTCTTGGGAATGAACACCGATAGTGCCTTCTAAAGTATGTTGTTTTATACATCGATACCTTCCCGTAAGAATGTATACTAAGCGACATTTCTAAAATTATTCAGGAAACGAAAAAAACGAAGAAAGTTCTAGTTGAATCATAGTGTGCTAAGAGACAATTTTGGTTAAACTAAGTGACATCTAACAAAATTTTTTGTTGCTCACGACAATGAGATCTTTATTAATATCGCTTAGCATAATTTTTTTGGCGGATAATACAAATTTCAGGGGGC
>CAWVOZ010000037.1:0-14952 GCA_963931855.1 Philhelius festivus
GGATTTTACGTCCCGCAGGGGATGTAAAGTGGACATAAAAAGTTTGGTTTTTTGACTTTTTTCCTTGTTTTGCTTCCCCAACCTCTTTAGAATCATGGGAAACGTCCTTGAGGCCATAGAGAGGCCTTTTTCGGCCAGATTCGCCGCTTTTCTTGGAGAAGAGAAAGCAAGGGAGATTGGAGAAGAAAGCTTGGGTTTTCGTCTCAGATCTACGGGACACCTTCGTTAGTTTTGTTAAGGCAAGTTTCCTTCCATATGAACTTTGATTCATTTTGAATTGAATAGTAGAAACACTGGGTATGTTCACCAAATCTATCTTCTCTCACACTATAATTATATATCTAGGCTTAAACGTGTGAATTGAAAAGGAAATTTCATGTTAAACAAGAGGACACCAAATTTATTGACCGTGTGTTGTTTACATAACCTAATTGAGACAAATTAGGGCTTTTGATGCCAATTGATATATGAATTGGTGATTTTGGTTAAATTAAGTATGCTAGGTTACTAATTGATGAAATTAGAAGAAAGCATGATTATTAGTATATAGCATAATTGATAGAGTTGCGTAGGGAACTCATGATATGATTACGCATTGTAACTTGGAAATAAATTGGGTGAATTTATAGGAAAACACAAGAATGAAAATAATTTCAATTGTGTAGGATAATTTACACCAAAATGGAGTCTTGGTGGGTAGAAAAGTGAAAGACTTCTACCTTTAAACCCTACATTCGTAATTGGCCAATTGGGAGTGTTAGAGTTAATTAAAATTGGTGCGCATTACCTCTAAAGCCTTAGAGTTTAGAACCCACATCTAGATGTATGAGTTGGGGGTCTAAGGGACACTACCCATAGCTCATAGAGGTCATGGACAAGGGGCGGGTTTGAGTTAACCGGGTTGGCGTAGAATTTAGGGACCATTGCAGGGAAGTCTCTTATTCTTGGTTTAGAATGTAGGGATTACCTATAGTGAGAACTAAAGGAATACACCATTGGATTTAACTATAGTTTTACCAGTTGTTTCCCTCTACCCAGTGCTGGGTTCTATTCCTAGAAATAGTAGGATAAGTGGTAGTCAAGAGAATTATCCTTTTATCTCCACTGGGTCAATCCCAAGGGATTGTTGGTTTGGATTGGATAGTTTATTTCTTGCTAGTCGGGTGGCTTTGACCTTGGAATTAGCTTCGTTTCTTCTTGCGGTTGTTGCAAGAGTTGTTGCGCAGGTTTCCACAAAGGTCTAGATAGAACTAAAGCTAGGTTAAGATGGGTATAAACTACCGGGTAAGAATCCTATAGATTCCTTTATCATTAATGCAAGAGAACTATAAGGATAACAAGAATTGGATAATATAGGTAATTACATTTTATTCCTGTTGATCATGTTTACCGTTTGGCATATTTTATTATATATTGTTTGAACATTATATGAGCCTATTCATCGTGCTTGGGTCGAACCTAAAGGCATGGTGAGTTGGGTTCATATGGTGGGCGACTTGCAGTCGTTTTATCGACAACCTATTTTAACATTTTGCAGGTGTGAGACAGGTTGATACATGGAGAGCACCATATACATTTGGCTTGTGCAGGGTGTCCGAATAGTGTGCTTCCTGTTAGAGGGTCTAGCTTTGCGATTTATTTATTTATTTTCAAAGTCCAATTGTAGCATAAGGGAAAACTTAGTAGTTATTTTAGTTTTGTCTTGTCTTATTCATTATTCATTTGTATTAGACTTGGTGAGCGATTTGCTTAAGCTTTGAGTTAATTATTGAAACTCTAGCCTCTTTGGTGGTTTGCCACATTTTATAAAATGGTCTTTCCAGATTAATCATTTTCTTGCGTGGTTCAAGCTTAGTTATTCATGGTCTTGATATAATCTGCTTGTATGCAAGGGTAACTAGTTCAAAACCTATTTATGCATATTCTACAAATCAAGGGAATGAGTAGTCATGGTCTTGACTATCATCTCCCTCTCTTTTAAAAGTCTTTAAACTCTCTAAACTTATTTTCACTGTTTATTTAAAACTCTTTTAATATAGTTGCATATTGTGTGGTTTTGAGCTGATGTTTCTGGGAAACTACAACCATGGTATGATCTGATGGTCCATGGTGGACATAAAGAGTAGTATTATGACATAAAGACTTGGGAACTAGTCTACAACTAGTCTTCCAAATTTTTAGGGCATTACAGTTGGTACCAGAGCTTAGGTTCATGGCCTATCTCTAGGGTCTGTAGGGTTATGTGTGTCCACAGGAAGCAATTAGGGTATCCGAGTCCGATAGAAAGGGTTTAAGACATGAGTGAGGACAAACGTTATTTATTATAGTATTAACTATTTATTCTATTCGTTATACAATATGTGTTATTGTTATGACCATTTGTTTCTTGTGCTAACCATTGCTTGTAATGTGTGACTTCATATGGTCAACACTAGAGGACATGGAGGAGCACCAGGAGCTGCCTTGCCAGAGGTTGGGGCAAGAAGAAGAGGTAGAGGCCAAAGACAAGTTCAAGTGCCTCTAGTACCACAAGCTAAAGCCCAAGGACCGATAGGTGCGCCGGATTGGAGGGGAGACTTTCTTGCAGGATTGCAAGCAACCATAACTACTGCCATTCAAGCTTCTATAGTAGCAGCTGGGATGGGAGTTCAAGCCCAAGGTCAGGGGCAAGTGCCTTTGCCAGATGATGTATAAGTTGAGAAAGGAATCGAGGATCAACCTTTGTAGTGCAACCACAAAGGGGACATAACTGGTTAAAATTGCTTGAGACTTATCAGAAGAATCACCCTCCGGTGTTCAAGGGTGAGACTGATGGAGAGACTGCTCAGGATTGGAAGCAGGATGTCAAGAGATTGACAAAAACTCTATGGGCCAACGAGGTCTAGATGCAGAGGCTTGCCAATTTTAGCCTTTAGGGCAATGCTAGAAAGTGGTACGATACATTGTGGGACAGGGAGCAGAAGTTAATCGTGGTCTGATTTCTAAGTTGCTTTTGATAGGGAGTATATCTCACATACTTTCAAAGATTTGAAGATGAATGACTTCCTTAGTTTGGAAAAAGGGGAGCTGATTGTTGCTGAATTTGAGAAGAAATTCTTGAGTTATCTTACTTTGCTGATAGCATGAGGCTAACAGATGAAGCCAAAGCTCGGATGTTTGAGAACAAGCTACACCCAAGGTACAAGAATTTTGTCTCTTCCTAGTCTTTGACTATGCTTATAGCAGTAGTGGATTCTTCCAAGGTGGTTCAGTGGAACAAAGTGGATAAGTAGAAGAATAGAGAGGTCAACAAGACCAAAAGTGATGCTAAGGGCAAGGACAAGAATCCCACTCAATAGAAAGACCAGGACAGAGGTCAGGGTCAGAACAAGAGGCAAAGAACCAGGCATAATAGAAAGCCTTTTGACAGGGAAGGTTGCTTTACTTGTGGTGAGAAGGGTCACCGGAAGAAAGATTGTC
The DNA here is from genome assembly GCA_963931855.1 of Philhelius festivus. NCBI lineage: Eukaryota > Metazoa > Arthropoda > Insecta > Diptera > Syrphidae > Philhelius > Philhelius festivus. The sequence continues at coordinate 3,460 of CAWVOZ010000037.1, forward strand.
CGGTCAGAGGACAAGTTGCTAGAAATATAGGCCAAGGAAATGTCCAAAGGGCAGATTAGCGAGGTAATCGCCAGGGTCAACAAGGACAATGGTACGGTAATGGTGGTCAGCACCACAACCAGTAGAGACAATAGGCGTTGCCAGCTCCAGGAGGTATGCATACAGTACACTATACATAACCTCTCTAGTATCAACCATATCAGGCAGTGGTACCAGCGGTTGCTTCACAACCAGGGGCCCAGGGAAAGATGTTTGCGGCCATCCAAAAAGGACAACGACCGGGTGCTTTGATAGAAGGTACTTTTCTAGTAAATGGCACACTTTGTAGTATTCTATTTGATTCGGGAGTTTCACATTCTTTTATTGCTTATAACGTCGTAGTATCTTTGGGGCTTCGGTCAGAGAAGCTTAAGATGCCACTTTTGATTAGTATTCCAGTTGGTCGGTCATTCCTTCTAGATGCAGTCTGTAGAGGGGTAGAGGTCAGTTTTGATAGGTTCCGGTTTATCTCAGACTTGGTGGTGTTGTCCATGACAGATTATGATGTGATCTTAGGCCTGGATTTGTTATCTTTTTACTATGTCCAGTTGGATTGCTCTGCCAGGTCGGTGACTTTTCAGTCACTAGGGTAGGATAGCATTATTATCACCACTAGTAGGGGTAATACCCTTGTAGAGGCATTCTTAGCCCATATTACGGGTGAAGAGGTTATTCTTGAGTTGGCAGGTTTTCGAGTTATCTCTGAGTTTCAGGATGTCTTTTCGGAGATTCCTAGGTTACCACTAGTCAGGGAGATAGAATTCTGTATATAGTTGATACCGGGAACGGCGCCAATACATCGATCTCCATATCGTATGGCACTAATTGAAAGGGATGAGCTCAACCGGTAGCTTGATGAGCTCTTGGAGCAAGGTTTTATACGGAAGAGTCATTCTCCATGGGGTGCTCCGATTTTGTTTGTCAATAAGAAAGATGGGTCTCAATGGCTATGTATAGACTACTGGGATATGAACAAGGTTACGATCCGGAATAGGTATCAATTGCCTAGGATCAATGATCTCTTTGATCGGTTGCAAGGAGCCTAGTTCTTATAGAAGATAGACTTGAGGTCAGGTTATCACCAGTTGTGGGTTAGAGAGGCGGATGTCGAAAATACAGCTTTTGTCACTCGTTATAAATCTTACAAGTTTCTTATCATGCCTTTTGGGTTGACAAATGCGCCAGCAGTGTTCATGGACTTGATGAATTGAGTCTTTGAGCAGTTTTTAGATCAGTTTGTAATAATTTTCATAGACGATATCCGCGTGTACTTGGTTAAGGAGGAGGAGCATAGGGAACATCTGGGTATGGTTTTTCAGGTTTTGAGGGCGCACAAATTGTATGCTAAGTTTTCTAAGTATGAGTTCTGGTTACAGGAGGTGAAATTCCTAGGTCATGTGATCTCAAGAAATGGTATCTTGGTTGATCCGAGTAAGGTGGAGGCAGTACTTGATTGGTACCAGCGTGGTCAAAATTTGGAGTTTTCTAGGTCTTGTAGGCTACTACCATAGATTTATTCAAGACATCTCCAAGATAGCCACACTGTTGACTAAGTTGATGAAGAAACATACACTATTTGTTTGGGATGCCAAGTGCCAAGAAGCCTTTGATGTGTTGAAACAGAGGTTGACAACGGCACCGGTATTGATTATCCTAGGCAATGACAAGATGTTTATTGTTTACACCGATGCTTCATTGCTGGGTTTGGGAGGAGTGTTGATGTAGGAAAGTCAAGTAGTTGCTCATGCATCGAGGCAGTTGAAAATCCATGAGTTAAATTACCCTACTCATGATTTGGAGTTAGCTGCGGTAGTGCATGCTCTAAAGGTGTGGAGGCATTATCTCTACGGTGTACATTTAACTTTTATACTGATAATTAGAGTCTCAAGTATTTGTTCTCACATGCTTAGTTGAATATGAGACAGAGGCGGTGGATGGAAATCATAAAGGACTATGATTTCATACCACAATACCATCTGGGGAAGGCCAATGTGGTTGCGAATGCCTTAAGCCGGAAGACACGGCATACTCTGAGGCATGTGCAAAAGAAGAACAAGGAGAGTATTTGGAAGAGGAATGCTATCTTACCAGCTTTGAGATGCTCTTGGTGGAAATCCATGAGCGAAATCAGATTTTGACTTTAGAGAAGAGACTGATGGACATGTTGGTTTCTTGGGTCATATTAGGGTGGAGTCCTCTTTGAAGGACAAGATCATCCAATTGTAAGGTTGTGATGTGATGGTTCAGAATTTAATTGATGAGGTCAACCAAGGCACATACAAAATGGTTTGATGCATGTTTATAGATGACCGAGTGTTATGATTCAATAGTCGTCTTATGGTGCCTGAAATTTTAAACTTGTGGAAAGAGATTCTTGAGGAAGATCATAGAAGTTGGTATTTAGTGCATCCAGGTGAAACCAAGATGTATCGAGACTTGAAGCGCCAGTTTTAGTGGAGAGATATGAAGAAAGATATTCCTACTTATGTTTCCCAGTGTTTAACGTGCCAACGAGTGAAATTTAAGCACAAAAAACTTGGAGGTTTGCTTAAACCTTTGGAGATTCCGGAATGGAAATGAAATGGGAAGACATTTCTATGGATTTTGTGGAAGGGTTGCATCTCTCCAAGAACCAACATGATTTGATTTGGGTGATAGTGGATAGACTCACCAAATATGCTCACTTTATTCCGGCAAGGAAGACTAATTCTGTGGAATAACTTGGAAAGATTTATATGGATCAAATTATTAAATACCACGGTAATCTGACTACTATATTTTCAAACAGGGGAGCACAGTTCACATCTCAGTTGTGGAGAAGTATGCAGCGTGTATTGGGCATAAAGCAAGCTTTGAGTTCTGCTTACCACCCTCAGATGGATGGACAGACAGAACAGGTGAATCAAATTTTGGAAGACATGTTAAGGTCTTGTGTGTTAGAATTCAAAGGGTCATGGGAGGATCACTTACCACTAATTGAATTCTAATATAATAACAGTTACCAGTCGAGCATTGGCATGGTGCCATTTGAAGCACTCTATGATTGGCCTTGTCGGTCGCCTTTATCTTGGAATGAATTAGGAGAATGGGTCGAGCTTGAACCTACTTTTCTTCAGCAGACACAGGATGTTGTAGAGGTTGCTAGAGACCGTTTGTGGATAGTTCAAAGTCGTCAGAAGAGTTATGCAGACAAAAGGCAGAGGCCTTTGAAATTTGAAGTGGGAGACTGGGTGTTGCTCAAGGTTTCCCCTATGAAGGGAGTGAAACAGTTTGGAAAGAAAGGAAAGCTAGCACTAAGTTATGTTGGTCCCTTTAAGATTTCTAAAAGAATTGGTCAGATAGCATCTAGACTTGAGTTGTCAGACCAGATGGCAGGCGTGCATGACCTCTTCCATGTTTCTATGCTAAGGAACCATTTGAGGGGTGCATATAATGTTTTAAAGGTGGATATCAAGGATTTTAACATTCAACCGGATGCAAGTGTGGTGATAATCCAATTAGGATATTGGAGTCACAAGAGAAGGGCACTAGAAGCAAGAGGATTCGCACAATGAAGGTGCAATGGAGTGAAAATGACAAGGATATCACTTGGGAGCTAGATGAGGAAATGCGGAAACTTTATCCTAGTTTGTTTGATGCAGAGGCATATTATGGGGACACAATTCCTTAAAGGTGTGGAGGATGTATGTCCTGCATTTTATGAGGTAATTTATATATATATATATATGTGTGTGTGTGTGTGTGTTAATGTCTCATTGTATGTTCTGACATTTCCATGATAGCTGAATATCCTGAGATTTACTTTCTGTCTTGCACTTTGTTCATGTATGTTTAGTTGCATTTTTGCTTGTATGTGGACCCTCTTTTGTCTCGTTTTCGTTTGCATTTGAGTCTTCGGACTTGTCTTCATTCTTTCCGGCTCGTAGGCTCATTTTGCAGCTCCCTGACTTGTCCCAAAAGTCCGGATTCGATCCCTTGTCCTAGCTCACTTTTCTTCCTTGGTTTTACAGGGTTGCAGACCCCTACGGTATGTCACTACGGTATGATCATACCATAGAGATTTCCCAGATACCGTAGTCCATCTTCTGATTTTTAGTTTTCCCTACAGTATTCCTTTTCACCTTTATGGTATGGTCTTACTGTAGAGACCCTATGGTGTACTCTCACCATAGAGGTTTCACTCTTGCCGTAGAGGCCTGCTTGAAATTTTCCTGGAGGTCCCTTATGGTATACTCTACGGTATGGGGTATACAGTAGAGGTCACCCTAGATACTGTAGAGATACTCCTATTTTTGGATACTTTGTGATCTACGGTATGGTATACCGTAGAGGCCCTTAATTATACCATAGAGAGCCCCGACCCTGAGTTACTAGGTGACTACTTCAGCCCTGTTTTGTCCCGACTCTGCTATTCTTCACCTGATTTCAATTAGAGGGAGAGAGGAGAAAGGAGAGGGAAAAGGCAGGAGAAGCCAATGCTTTGATAAGGGTTTATGCGGGATTCATCGTCGTCGTCGTTGCTGTCATTCGCCGTTGCCTTCGTTGATCCAATCGATTCGTCAATTGATTTCAGGCATGATTTTACTCATTCTCTCTTTACTATTGATGCTATGTTATGGATTCATGTTTATGATTCCTTTCCATTTAATTGATCATGATTCCTTTATTGTTTGATGGTTGAGTCGGTTGTTAACCCTAATTGCTTGATTTGATAGGTTTCTTCTTCGATTCGACTGTGATGGTGAATTATATCTTGATAATGATGCATTCACGCATCATTGGGTGAATTCATCGCCGTAGTTGATCAACAAGACCTCGTTGCCATAGTTGTGTCTTTGCCCTAGAGATTTTCCCTGATTTGGGTATCTCTATTGAGACCGTAGTGGTAGTTCACTTGGAATACACTTGATCCTTAGTGTATTGACGCACACTTGATCCGTAGTGTAGCGTAGTGGCCTTCCATAGGATATATTGCCTTGGTATGGGTTTGAGCATGTAAGATTATATCTCCTAGCTCTGTAGACGGTGCTCTAGGAACCGCGTCGGGTAGCCATATGAGCATAGACGTCACCTAGTTGATCATGATGTGCCTTGTCATCCGGTTCGTGTGAGACTTGACCTAGGATGGATTAAACCAAGCCGTATGGTCTTACACTCATCCTACATTGATTGTGTTGGTTAACGAGTGGCCCCTTACGGTAGGAATGTTGTCTATTTTTGAATAGTTTCTGATAATGTATATCATGGACCTGAATCTTATTCATATTGCATTGTTGTAGTATTGGATTTAGGATATCTCTTATCTTGTTTAAATCCTGTTATACTACATTGTTTTGTTTAGTTTTATTATATCATGATTATCATTATGTGCACTTATGTTTGGATCCCTAGTGGAGAGAGTTATGGGTGATTATCTTGCTATTGGAGTTTTGACTCCAATATTTCTTGCAGGCAGTAGAGCAGGTACTTGCAACCGTGTGAGAGAGGTTAGAGATGATGCAGATTTAGAGTGACATTCGAGTAGATAGCTACCCTAGATGTCTAGATGATTTGTAATATTAGCTCCATTTTTATGTATTTCTATTTGATGTATAACTTGGGGATTAGTAGTTGATTTGGATGTATTTTGATTCAGCAGTTGGAGACAATGTATGAAACTCATTTCTCTTATTTATGCCATTGCAGTTGTTTCATTACTTTTTTGGGATATACTATGCTAGTTATTGTTTCATGCTTGCACTGTGCATTCGTAACCAAGCCCTAAGTGTAAGGACCATGGTGGTCATACACGCGGGGTTTGCCTAACTTGTTGTTGATATACCGGCCGGGTGTCAATAGTATTTTGGGGAGATGCAAAGTGGTATCAGAGCGGTGTTTAACGATCTTATGGGCAAGTATGATTAGGTTATGGAGCATAGGGTAGGATACCTAGACCTTTAGGAAACTTAGGTTGAAGTTTGAGTGAGGATGTTTAGTTGATAACTGTCTCTGTTGATTTTCATCCTTATCTTGAATGCATGCTTGTGGGTAATTGTGTAAGTGCTTACTTATTTCTGTTGAACTCCTCAGATGGCACCAACCACTAGGGGTTAACCTGTTGGCAAGGCTAAGGCTGTACAATCACCTAAAAAAAGTAATGCTAAGAAGGCAGCCGGCAGATAGAGGAAAGGCTGTGGTTGCGGATGAGGAACAGACAGAGGTAGAATTGTTTGTTGATGCCCCAGCTTGGCAAAGGCTCTCCTTGATGCAGTGGATCGAAGGTGCAATGACCTTGGTGAAGCAATCGAGGGTGTAGACAGTCGCCTTCAAGACCTGAATCATTGGGTCAATATTATGGCTGGACTAGTCTCTAATCCTCCTATTGAAGGTCAGAGTGTACCGAGTGGTACTAGTGGTGGGAATTGAGTAGTGATAAGACCTCCTCCGCCACCTCAAGTTGTGAATATGCCTGTTATGACTTTTGATACCTCCAAGAGGTGGGAAAAGTTGGTTGAACGGTTTAACAAGATTAAACCAAAGGCATTCACTGGAGAAGAAAAGGAGACAGCCGTGGAAGCAGCTCATTGGAAGGATGCCATGAGCAAAGTATTTTCTGTGTCAAGAGTTGGGTCTGTGGATCAACAAAGTTTAGCTGTATTCAACCTTGAAAGCTCTGTATGGGAATGGTAGAAATCAGCCAGTACGGAAGCCGAGCAAGAGATGGTGACTTGGTCTGATTTTGTTGCAAGATTTGATGGCATGTTCATTCTGGAAACCTCCCGGAATGCCAAGGAAGATGAGTTGTTGAATCTCCATCAAGGTGAGATGATGGTAGATTCTTATGAGTGGAAGTTCTGGACTTTATGTCACTTTGCAGTGAATTTGGATATGTCCAATGAGGTTCGTAAGTGTCGTATGTTTGCTAAGGGACTCCGAGAGGAGATTGGCACAGTTGTGACTGGAAGTCTGCACACTAGCTATAGAAAGTGTGTGGAGAGTACTTGATCTATGGAGTCTACTCAAGCTATTAAGGCCAAGTCTAAGGATATCGCTGCAGTGAAAGTGAAGGTGGAACCGGGTACTCAAGCTTCTGGACCAGCCAGATCAGATTGGAAGGGAAATGGCAAGCACTAGAACCCAAATTTGAGAAAGGCAGTGGGACAAAGCAGAAGCAAGCCAAAATTTTTTGTGGGAGTTGCTGGAAGTGTAAGCAACCCGGGCATAAGGGTTTTGAGTGTCCTAACCCTGAAGCAAAAAGCAGAAGACTAGGAGTGGAGCCAATGGCAACCAGAACTAGAATCAGTTCAGAGGCCAGTAACAGAACCGTTTCCAGCAGCAGCAGCAGACAGTAAGTCATGTTTATCAAAGCCAAGGGCAGCAGCTTTATGCTCTTCAGCCAGTGGACCAAGGTGTTGGGGCTGGTGTTGTTGCACCTTTGCCACCACCACCGCCACCACCAGCTCGAGTTCATGCTGTAGGGCCATAGGATCCGATGACTACGAGAGTAGTAGCCGAATGTATATTTTTAATTAATGACCTGTTTGGTAGAATATTATTTGATTCGGGTGCTACGTACTCTTTTGTTGATTTTACCTTTGTGAGAAGTTTGTCTATGAAACTGGAGTTGTTGCAACCTCCCATGTCTGTTTCATCTCCTTTGGGTCATTCTGTGAATTTATACTGGGTTTGTAAAGGCTGTAAGGTGACTTTAGAAGGGGAGGAGCGGCAATTTATTGCTAACTTAATTATGATGCCTATCCGAGATTTTGATGTAATCTGGGAATGGATTGGTTGGAGTCGCACCGTACCGTGATAGATTGTTACCGGAAAACCATTTCTATAGAACTGCCTGATGGAGAATTGATAGTGATTGGGAAAACGTAGGGCAATGCTTTTACGGAGTTATTTGTTGCTTATCTGGAAGAGGGGGAAGGTGATAAGAGTGCCTCTCCTTGGGAAAGAGTTGCAGTGGTATGTGATTATGCTGATGTGTTTTGTCAGATTCCAGGATTACCTCCTGTTAGAGAGACTGAGTTCAGTATAGATTTGGTACCTGGCACAACACCGATTTACCGAGCACCCTACCATATGGTGTTCAAGGAGATGGAAGAGTTACGGGTGAAGTTGGATGAATTTCTAGACCATGGATTCATTCGGGAGAGTTATTCCCCGTGGGGAGCACCGATGTTATTTGTGAAGAAGAAGGATGGTTCTCTTCATCTTTGTATTAATTATAGAGAATTGAATAAAGTCACCATTCAGAACAAGTATCCGTTTCCATGGATAGATGACTTGTTTGACCAGCTCCGGGAAGCTAAAGTGTATCTAAGATCGATCTCTATTCAGGGTACCATCAGTTGAGAGTCAGAAATGAGGACATACCTAAAACAGCTTTTGCTACTCGGTATGGACTTTATGAATTCTTGGTGATGCCTTTGGTGTGAGAAATGCACCGAGTGTTCTCATGGCCTTGATGAACCACATCTTCAGACCCTATTTAGATCGGTTTGTCATTGTGTTCATTTACGACATTCTAGTGTATTCTTCTTCGGAGAAAGATAATGAGGAACACTTGAAGATTGTGTTGCAGACGCTCAGAGATCATCAACTCTATGCCAAGTATCAGAAGTGTGACTTCTGGCTAGAGGAGGTGAAGTTTCTTGGGTATGTGGTGTCTAAGGATGGTATTCTAGTGATCCTGCTAAGATTGAAGCAGCGGTGGATTGGAAGTCTCCTAACTCAGTGCGTGAGATCAGAAGTTTCTTGGGATTAGTTGGTTACTACAGGCGTTTCATAGAAGGATTTTCAAAGATTGCTTTCCCTCTTATACAGTTGACATGTAAAGATGTACAGTATTGTTGGAATGAGAAGTGTGAACTAGCGTTCCAGACTTTGAAGGAGAGATTGACTACAACACTTGTTCTCACAGTGCCAAAGGGTAGAGTACGATTTGTCGTATACACTGAGGTTTCACTCTCAAGCCTTGGTGGAGTTTTGATGCAACTTGAGAGGGTGGTTGCTTATGTGTCTCTCTAGTTGACACCATATGAGATAAACTAACCAACTCATGATCTGGAATTAGCTGTAGTTGTTTTTGCTCTGAAAATCGGGCGTCACTATTTGTATGGGGAGGAATTCGAGCTCTTTACTGACCATAAGAGTTTGAAATACCTCTTCACATAGCAGGATTTGAATATGAGGCAGTGCCGTTGGATGGAACTTATCAAGGATTATAAGTTCGTGTTATAGTATCATCTAGGTAAGGCAAATTTGGTGGCGGATGCTCTAAGTAGGAAGCGGAGGTCCAAATCTGTGGTTGCCAGAATGAGATGTTCCTTGTGGTATTTGTTCCGAGAACTATCAGAGTTTGATATGTACCAACAGGGTACGGGAGTGTCAGTTTATCTTGGAGCTTTGAAGGTAGAATCGCCTCTGTTGACCCACATTGTTGACGCCCAAAAGGCGGATGCATGGTGTAAGACAAAGTTGGAAGAAATCTCTACAGATAAACCTGACTAGTTAGTGGGTCGAGATGGGAGTTTGAGATATTGTGATAGACTGGTAGTGCCGGATGACTTGGTGTTGAAATCTAAAATTTGTGATGAAGCTCATAAGTCGAGGTATGCGGTGCATCAAGGGAGCACTAAGATGTATAAACACTTGAGGCGGAATTTCTTGTGGAATGGCATGAAATGGTTGGTTGCAGATTATGTTTCCAGATGTGCATTGTGTAAGCAAGTGAAGATTGAGCATCAGTTGCCAGTAGGGCTGTTGCAATCCCTTCCTATTCTGGAGTGGAAGTGGGATCATATCTCAATGATTTCAAGGATGGTTTGCCAAGGAGCAAGAAGTAGCATGATCGTATATGGGTGATCATAGATCAGTTAACCAAGACCGCTCACTTTTTGCTTGTTCGGTCTACCAACACTGTGGAAGAACTAGCCAAGACCGTATGTGAATAAGGTTGTCAGGCTACATGGTGTGCCTTATTCTGTGGTATCTGACATAGGTATGGAGTTTACTTCACACCTTTAGAAGGCTATTCAGAAGGATTTTGGTACTGTTTTGAAGCATAACACAGCTTTTCAACCACCAATGGATGGCAAACAGAGAGAGTTAATCAGGTTCTAGAAAACATATTGTGAGCTTGTATGCTTGACTTTAAAGGATCGTGGGAAGACCATATTCCTCTTGTTGAGTTAGCTTGCAACAATAGTTTTCTGTCTAGAATTGATATGGCACCCTATGAGGCCCTTTAGGGAGACCTTGTAGAACACCATTTTGTTAGATGGAAGCTGGTCACTCTAGTTTGATGAGTTCTGACCTGGTGAAGGATACGACTGAAAAGATTCGGGGTGATCACTCAGAGACTACAAACAACTCAGAGTAGGCAGCAGAGTTATGCCAACAAGAAACAGAGGCATGTGGAGTTGATGTTGATGATTTTGTGTTCTTGAAGGTGTCACCGATCAAGGGTGTCAAGAGATTCGGGAAGAAGGGCAAGTTGGCACTGAGATTTGTAGGACCCTTCCGGATTACTGCTAGGGTGGGTAAAGTAGCCTATCGGTCGGAGCTACCGGAGAAGTTATCTGCTATTCATCCAGTGTTTTATGTTTCTATGCTGAGAAAGCATGTGAAGGAAGTCAGCAAGTTGGTTGTTGAACCGGATGTGTCTGGACTAGAGGTTTGGGCTGATACATCTGTAAAGGTAGAACCTATGAGGATCCTAGATTGTAAGGAGAGGAGGCTTTGGAACAAGGTCACCAAGATGGTGAAGGTTTTGTAGAATTTGTCTAACGAGTCTGATGCTACTTGGTAATTGGAGGATGATGTTCGGCGTGACTACCCTCACTTGGAGATTCCAGAGGTATGCTTGATTTTTTGGAAGAAAATTCCTGTAGGAGGGGAGATTGTAACATCCCGAGATTTACTTTCTATCTTGCACTTTGTTCATGCATGTTTAGTTGCATTTTAACTTATGTGTGGACCATCTTTTGTCTTATTTTTGTTTGCATTCGAGTGTTTTGACTTGTCTTCATTATTTCATGCTCGGAGGCTCATTTTGCAGCTCCTTGACTCATCCCAAAAGTCCAGATTCGATCCCTTGTCCTAGATCACTTTTCTTCCTTGGTTTTGCAGGGTTGCAGACCCCCATGGTATATCTCTACGGTATGATCATACCATAGAGATTTCCCAGATACCATAGTCCATCTTCTGATTTTCTGTTTTCCTACGGTATTCCTTTTCACCTCTTCGGTATGGTCTTACCGTAAAGGATACCATAGAGACCCTACGGTGTACTCTCACCGTAGAGGTTTTACTTATGCCATAGAGGCCTGTTTGAAATTCTCTGGGAGGTCCCTTATGGTATGCTCTACGGTATGGGGTATACCGTAGAGGTCACCCTAGATACTATAGAGATACTCCTATTTTTGGACCCTTTGTGCTTTACAGTATGGCTCTACGGTATGGTAT
>CAWVOZ010000038.1:0-15218 GCA_963931855.1 Philhelius festivus
GTACACCCAGAGAAAAAATCGGTGTAAAATTGCCTTAAACGCCTTAGGCAAACTTTTTTGTATGGATGTTATTTTTCGAGCATAACTTGCCTTAGATCTAAGGCAATTTATGCTCGAAAATCCTAAGGTAAATTAACCTAGAATAGGCTACCGTGCCTTAAAAAAATAGGTTAAATTTTTTTGTATGGATGTTAGTTTCCTAGCATAACTTTGCTTAGGAATAAGGCAAATAATGTTAAAAATTTTGCCTAGAACTAAGGTAATTTGACTAGAACTAAGGTAATTTCTGTGCAAAATTTTTTCTAGCATAACTTTGCCTAGGACTAAGGCAATTTATGTTAAACTTTTACTTAGGACTTAGATAAGTTTACCTGGGACTAAGGTAGTTTTACCTAGGCTCTAAGCTAATTTTCTTTGGGGAATCTTTCAACTCTTTTTTTTTTTTTCAAGCATAAATTTGCATAGGACTAAGGCAATTTATGTTAGACTTTTACCTAGGACTTAGATAATTTTACCTAGGACTAAGGTAATTTTACCTATACTCTAAGTTAATTTTCTTTGGGGAATTTTTCAACTCAATTTTTTTTTTTCAAGCATAACTTTGCCTAGGACTAAGGTAATTCATGTTAAACTTTTACCTAGGGCCTAAGCTAATTTTACCTAGCGCCTAAGCTTAGTTTACCTAGGATCTAAGCCAAATTTACCTAGAGTCTAGGCTAAATTTACCTAGAATCTAAGCTAATTTTTGCTTGGACTAACTTAATTTTCCCGCAAATTTTGATTTCTTTACCTTAGGCCTATGCTAATTTTACCTAGGACCTAAGTTAATTTTACCAAGGACCTAAGCTAATTTTACCTAGGGCCTTAGTAGCTAATTTTACCTAGGATCTAAGCTTAATTTACCTAGAGTTTAGGCCAAATTTACCTAGGATCTAAGCTGGATTTACCAAGGGCCTAAGCTAGTTTTACCTAGCGCCTAAGCTAAGTTTACCTAGGATATAAGCCAAATTTACCTAGAGTCTAGGCTAAATTTACCTAGAATCTAAGCTAATTTTCGCTTGAACTAACTTAATTTTCCCGCAAATTTTGATTTCTCTACCTTAGGCCTATGCTAATTTTACCAAGGACCTAAGCTAATTTAACCTAGGGCCTTAGCTAATTTTACCTAGATCTTATGAAATTTTTATGCAAAAATTAATTTATTTATTTATTTATTTATTTATTTATTATTTATATACTCGTATGTATAGAAAAATGGATTTTTATCAAATTTTTAGGCAAAATATAGTTTAGTCCATGGATCGTTCCTGTGAAAGAAAATGTTGGGAAAACCGTACGGAAATGTCGAGAATTTTTGGTGCGATTGATTACGAAATTTTGCTTTTTATCACATATGATTTGATGGTTTTGGTCAATATAAAGGGGGAAAGTTCGTTGTGAAGCTTAAAAAATTTTATATTGTTCTCTACTGATTTCGATTCCATTCGTAAATCACGTTAAAAGTTGAAAAATTAATGTTAAACTCTGAAATTAACTGAAGGTTTCAAATTGGAGCGAGACTAGTTTGCCAGGTCCGCTAGTTCAGAAATAAAAATCTAACTATAATTTGCTAATAATATACATAATGCTAATACGATACATAAATGTTTAAGTTGAACATAAACGCTTATGTTCTGCTTTTTACATGAAATTATATAAAAGGATAATTTCATGTGAGCTCCAAAGAATACACCAAGGATAATTATGCCAGTTTTTTCTAGATCAAACGAAAAAAAGATAGATAGACAAAGAAAGAAAGTTTACGATAGTTTAATGTCATATTTCCGACATGAGATGAAAATTCAGTGAACGAAATTCATTTTCCTTAATATTTTCTTGCTTTTTTTGTCGCAGGGATTTGAGATAACACTCTGGAATTTTGTACTAAAAAAAAGTCACCAATAAAACAAAGTTTAAACTGAAATAAAAATATTTTTAATCGTAAGCTTAGTAAGCTTAAATGAAACAAATGTACTCAAATGGATATGCTCACACTTGCGATTTAAATTACTACGACTTAAAAATCGTAGTCTCAAAAAGAAAGGGACATGCACGCACTTGGGATTTTTAATCCACGATTTCTTAGTCGCAAAAAATGAGACACATTGCGTTAAATGCAAATGCACGCACATGCGACTTAAAAATCGTAGCGATTATAAAAATGAAACAAGTTCCATTTTTTCAATCGATATTTCTGTCGCTACTTATTTGTCGCAAATGCGTACACTCACATAAAAAGTAGTGTGTTTTATTTTTTGCGATTAAATAAACGCGCGCAAAAAAATCAGAAATGCGTGCATGACAATAATTTGTAGCGACTACGACTTTTTAATCGCCTCTACGAAAAATCGCAAGTGCGGTCCTAGCCTCAGATTCAGTGGCGCAAAAAAGCAGTGCTCGTTTAAGCAATAAAGCCGGCTCTACTTAACGCAGTCGTTTAGCTTAGAGACTTCGTCTAACTTTTTCATAACTTTAAACATGTAGACAACTCTTCTAACTAATGTGGGTTTTACAACAGAACGTAAGCGAATTTACGTTGAACGACCCTTAATTTGACAGATACATAGCTCAAACACGACTACACAAAAAAAAAAATAAATAAAAAGAACAGACAAATTGAAACCAAATACTTTCTCGCCGGAAAAAGTACATTTTATATGCTAACTCGGTACAGATTTTGATTACTTATAAGTTATTTACATTATTTTAGATGGAAATGATTAATATATAGCTAATGCACAGCAACTCGATTTTGTTTTTGTAAGGTGCAAATTCATTTGGCTGTACTCGTCTCCGCATGCATGCATAACATAGGTACATTTGTATGTACAGATTTGTTTGTCCATCCCCAATATTACAAAATTAAGGATCGTAGTGCACTTTTGTAAAAAAATTTTCGAATTTCTAATATTCAGTGATTCAGTCTATTTACACCAAGCACTTCTTTAAAAAAATAATAAAACATCAGTAAACATTTTTACTTCGATTTGCTTTGGTATGAAATGAACATTTTCTATATGGATAAAGTATACGTACTTTTAAAAGATAAACTAGGTATTTGCTGCTGTTAAAGTTAGACGAGGCCTTTAACGTTAAAGTATAGTTTATGTCATATATATAACAAAAGTCTTTTCTCGTTTTATATAATAAGAGTCGACGCCCATTCTAAAATTGATTTAGATTAGGTTTTAAATGTTTAAAATTTTGCGCCAGTGTGTCCGAATATATTTTGTAAATTTTTTTAACTTTGTGTCATAAAAAATGAGCGCACAATTTCACAAAAAGAAAACAACTAAAATTTGTTTTAACATCAACAACTAAAATCAACTTGAAAAAAATCCATCTAAATTTGACTTTAAATTTATTTTTTTTTCATTTTTCATTAGGAACTAACATTTTAGTTGTTTTTCCCCGAAAAGAATATGGATTTACTTTAACATTTGTTTTAGCGGAAAACCACTAAAGTTGAATTAGTTTTTCTTTCTCAAGGTTATTTTTGTATATTCTTTATTTATATTTGAGGAAAAACAACTAAATTTAATTTAAGCAGTTATTCAAGCGGTTCGGTCAACTAAAATTTCAATTCACTGCCAGAAAAAACAGCTAAACACGATTTAAGATTTTTTGAAATACCAATTCTCTCAACCCAAAACAACTAAAGTGTTTCTTTTTTTACCACTCTTTTAATTGCAAACGCCTAATTTTTTGGATACAAATCAAAAGGGTGATTAAGAAACTTTAATTGCATACCATTTTTAGTACGGTCAGACATTTCAATAATTTTCTAGAGCAATTTGTAATTTCAAACATTTTTAAAAACTTTAAACTGCTCTCCTGAAAAAGATAAAAACAGAGTTAAGGGGTCTGCCTTGAGGCCACAGATATATAGTTTTAAATATTTCTATAGTTAAAATCTGTGTCTTGGTATAAGACACAAGCACATCAATTTTATTTATCTGTTTTAGTCATACCTATACTTTCAAACTAAATCAACTACATATATTTCTTATTCATTTTATTTAAGACTTAAGTATCTTTATACCCAAAAAAAAATTAAAAAACAAAACTTAAAAAATTTACTTTTAGAGAGAAGGTATTTATGCATTCAAAATCTAAAATGATTATATATATTTCCTACAATTATTGCCCCAAATGCCCTTAAGGATACGCTCATGTGTGATTTTCCCGCCAACATTATTCTCTTTTTACTTATACCTAAGCTAATTTTACCTAGGACTTTAATACTTCTGCCGCCAAATTTTGTTGGTTACCTTAAGACTTAGCTAATTTTACCTAGGCCTAAGCTAATTTTACCTAGGCCTAAGCCAACATTACCTAGGACTAAGCTAATTTTGACTAGGGTTTAAGATAAATTTACTTAGGTCCTATTGTTAATTTATCTTAAGCAATTAAATGCATGTATCTATTTATTGAAAGTAATTCACATTTTAAGTTTGCTATTCGACGCTGTTGTCTAACTTTTTCCAAATACAAAATGGCGAAAATAGCAGAAAGATGAATTTATTACTCTGTTTCACTTGCCTTTACCTTGCTTCACTTTATGCCCAAAATGCCCCCTAAGGATACGCTTATGTGTGGTTTATCCGCCAATACTATTCTCTGTTTACTTATACCTAAGCTAATTTTACTTAGGGCCTAAGCTAATTATACCTGGGCCTAAGCAAATTTTACCTAGCGCCTAAGCTAATATCTAGATGACGCTATAAAATCACCTTAGATCTAAGGTGATTTTGTGTTAGATCTTTAGAATTGCCTTAGTCATTAGGTAATTTCTTGATTTTTATCTAAAGCCTAAGATGATTTTGTGTTAGATTTTAAGAAATTGCCTTAGTCCTAAGGTAAATTCATTTTCAGATTCCGTTACAAAGTGTTGTTTTACATCATTTGGTTCGTAAATTCATGGCGTGCAGTTCATTTTAGTGCGAAGAAATATTAAACGCGTAAGAATTGTTTTAAAAAGTGTTTTCCAAGTTTTTAGAGTTATTTCCGTGGTTACTAATCTTTTTAATCAAAGCTAAGAAGATATAAATACTGTAAAACAAGCATTTTGGGCAACATAAAAGTAAGTATCTGTACGAACAATCTTTTTTTATAATTTCATCATTATATCTATTTGCATTTTCATTTCACTCGGAGAAAAATAGTTATTATAGTTATATTTGACTATTTTAATTATACAAATCGTGTTCACTATTCCATTAAATTATATTTATCTCACGAAATAAGTTATTTTGGGGACAGATTTCCTTTTTTTTCGACAACTCTTAGCTTGTTCCTATAAAGATATTTCTTTGATCGGAAAACTTTACTTGGCGCTACAGTCCATTTCGGATTTGGGGCTCAAAAGACAAGCTTTTCCTGCCAAATCTATCACTATCAGTATTATTATTGAAACCCCTTCTCCGTGAAATAGATTAAACCAGCAACAGCGGCCACCATTGTAGCGTCAAAATATTTGCAGGCCAGCGTGCTTTTTGCTATTGATTGTGATGCTGTTGGTTTAATCTGTTTCAGGCAAAAGGGGCTTCAAACAACTTGGTGTGCGTAACTGAATTCTGATAGGGATAGATCTGGCTGGAAAAGCTTGTTATTTGGGCCCAAATCTGAAATTATTTGTAGTGTCACGCCAGGCGGTGCGTCGTTGGTAAGTAAAGTTTTTTCGATCAACGTCGCGGTCTTCCTCTACCGCGTCACTGGAGCCCGCCCGTGCTTTTGGAGTAAAGTCAAAAACTTTCTAGAACATTATAAAGTAAAATATAAAATTACTTTGATTTTCAATTAGCTTGGAGAAATAAGTAAAATAAAATAAAATAATAAGAATTCATAAAATAGTGTTTTAGACACCTTTAGAATGAAATTGTTCCAAAGAGCTTTATTTTGTTTTTGTACATAATTGTATGACTTTATTTTTGTTTGGGAATCAGTCAAAGAAATGTTTGTTGCTTGAAAATTGTATAACCAGCTCAGGTACTTTAACACGCATATTTGATCGACCAGGTAAAAACTTAAAAAAAAAATCTGATTATTCTGTGGCAACAAGGAAAAACAGCATAAGTCGATTTATGTCGAAAATTAGTTTTTGATATTATCCGATGTGCAATAAGCCATTCCGTCTGTCATATTTTTTTCGTATTTTTATCTCAAACCGTTAAGGAATTAAAGACAAAAGAAAAACGACACAAGTTAGTATCTACAGAACTTGCGTATGGAAAAACAACATAAGTACAATTCTTTAATTTTTCTTTTCTACTTATGATTTTATTCCATAAAGAATAACCAAATCAACAGACACATATGTAAGTTTACTTATGCTCTTTTTCCAAAACAATTATATTTTTAATCGCGATCATAAGTTTACTTCTGTACTTTTTCCAAAGTATAATTGAAGCTTACACGCAGAAGTTGACTTTTGTAGTTTTTCCAAAATCCTTTACGTGAAGAATCCAGACACAAGTTGACTTGTTTACATTTTCCTTATTCCTTATTCAAAGTCTAAATAAGTAACAACGACATAAGTCATGTTTTTTATCAAAATTAGCTGTAAATTGACATAAAACTATAATTCTTTTTAAATTCAAATAAGATCTTACAGTGATTTCAGTAATTTTCGTGTTTAAACTTTGTCCATAAGTCTTGTACCTGATTTGTAATTGCAAACTAAACATTCAAATCGCTCTCCTGAAAAGTAGCAAAAACTGACTTATGTCGTTTTTCCTTGTTGCCACAGATATTAAAACAATTTCCACAGTAAAATTTGATTAAAAACAAAATTATAGTGAAAATTTATTTTTTTTTCTTTCAACTTTGACATTTCGTAGTTTCGAAGTATTTTTTCATATACTTCTGAGTGAATTCAATGACCTATAGAAAATAGAAAAAGTTAAATTCAACCAGAAGTACTAAGTCAGCATTAACATTCGAAGATTGTTTTCAAGAACAACAAAAAAAAATCGGCCCTGGAAATAAAACGAGAAATATTATAAACTTTTTTCATAAAATAAATTAATTCCAATTACAAGGCATTTAAAAACAATCAGCTTTTATAACTAAAAGTTTAGAATTTTTAAGATATTTTTCATCCTAAAATAGAGTGGTGGAATTATATAAAGCGATGGTTGATAGTCAAAATTGCTTTTGTGGTTCGATTAACCAAGCTAAACTTTTATAAAACTTGCATTCTATTTTATTCTATTCAATTGTATTGTAAAACTTATAGGTGTCACTTGAAATCATCGCAAAAAAGCGACTGTCTCCTTGCATAGAGCACAAAATGTGATAATCAACTATCAATTATAGTGTTATACACTACCATCCCTGAAACTCCAATAAGATTTTTGAAGGGCTGTCAAAATAGATGTTCTCATACATCATCTCATGCCGGTGGAAACACAATTTTGAATCTCTCGTCCTGAATCCACATTAGGTGTATTCACGATCCGATGAAAATGGTCTTGTATCGTTGTAAAAATGAGACACTTTTTTTGCACCACAACAACAAAATATACTGGGTATTCCTAACACTCAAATTAAGAAACGACTTTGATATCTGAGCGAAATGAAGCATTATTTAATGGGCTCTATATAACTGACCATATATGCTACATTTTATTTTTAAGATTCCGTACAATAAATGGTTCATAATTTAGAGTCCACATAAATATTAAGTTCATAACATGTATTTTAAACTACTCGTATATAGAGCTCATTACATAATAGTTAATTTCACTCAAATATCAAAGTCGTCTCTTAATTTGATTATTGTTAAGGCCACTGACTCAAATTATCCTACTATTTTGCTATTCTCTCAACTCCATAGCAAGGCAGAAATACAGTGGTGTAAGTTGACAGCTGTCATTCTATAAAAACAATAATGTTATTGTCAAACTGATTTTAACATTGTGACTAGTGTTGCTACACATTTTCTAATGTTCACGATTTACGAACAAAAATGAAATTTCGCAATTTTGCAAATTTTTTGCATCGGATTGTAATTACCCCTATTGCGCTTAGGTGCAAACGTAGCATAATATTTCAAACCCAAGCGCCACAAAGTAACTAGTTAAAGACTTATCAACGAGCAATCTGACTGAACGAACTCTTTTTTTAAGAGTTGAACTTTCCATTTTGTTTGAAATTTAGGTCAAACAGCCAGTCGAAAAAAACGTGTGCGAAATTACAATTTGAGTTTAAAACATAATTTAAAATACAGCTAAAATACATAAAAACGTGAAGAAAATAAAGAACAATATCTATTTTTAAATAGTCAAATTAAAGAAAGTGAACATTTTTATGTCGACTCCGAACGGCTGAGTTGAGAAGGACTTTTCCACGACAAAACCTAACCCAAAATATCAGAGACCACGCTTAAACATTTCAAACAAAAAAAAGGTATGCTTTTCACACAATTAACATTAAATAGGTATGTACTACAGGAATTTATAAGAATATGTCCACATAAAGTTGTTTTTTTTTTGCCGGTTTACTTTTGTGAGCTGTTTGCTAGATAGTTTGAGCAATAATACATAAAAGTTCATCAGATATGAAGTTCTTTCCAAAGACTAAATAATTGTGAAAACAACTTTGCTATTACTTCAGAATGTAAAACTAAGTGCTCGGATTGCAATTATCAATCCAAGACTATTTTCTTATTGCGTCTTGCAGGCAGAGGGCTACCTGCAGAACGTCTCGGACCTCCATTTATCCAATCTCTACCTTTTTTAAGTTATGGCAAAGTTGTTATCACAATTATTTAGACTTCGGAATCAAAACTGTGGGGAAATTACAATTTGAGTTTAAAACAAAACTTAAAATACAGCTAAAATACATAAAAACCTGAAGAAAGTAAAGAACAATATTTATTTTTAAATAGTCAAATTAAAGAAAGTGAACATTTTTATGTCGACTCCGAACGGCTGAGTTGAGAAGGACTTTTCCACGACAAAACCTAACCCAAAATAACAGAGACCACGCTTAAACATTTCAAACAAAAAAAAGGTATGCTTTTCACACAATTAACATTAAATAGGTATGTACTACAGGAATTTATAAGAATATGTCCACATAAAGTTGTTTTTTTTTGCCGGTTTACTTTTGTGAGCTGTTTGCTAGATAGCTTCACAAAGTCCAAACACATTTTACATAACTTTATTAAATATTGAATATCTGCTCTGTCATAAAACAAATAAGAAACACGGGCTTTAAGAACAAGTTCGCATATCCAGCAAAGACATACAACATTTGTCATGAATTATAGAAAAAACGTATGCTCTTCATATAATTATTATTAATTAGGTATTTTAGGATTTGGAAAATATTAAACTTTCTTTTCTGTGAGCGATATTCAAGTCTTTTTTCTTATCGCTTCTTGCAGGTAGATATTTTCAATCTGGGCACTTAGCTCTAGCTTTTGAAATTATTGCAAAATCGTTATCACAATTATTTACACTTTGGAAAAAATTGCAGATTTGATGCACTATTATGCACCATTACTCCCTCTAGAGCATGTAAGACGTTCACATATTTGTAAATAAATATCAAAGGACGTATTGCACTTTTTATTTTTTGTTCTCAATGACACCCAAAAAATTCTGTGGGCTTTCTGTCTAAAAGATAATACTTGTAACAGAATAAAAAACATTTTTCTCCGAGTGACAGTTTAAATATTTTTTTCCGAAATATATAAAAATTCATATTCAAATTACAGTCAAGAAGCTGAAAATGCATTGCGTTATCTGTTCAAAAGAATTTAATTGCTTAAATACGTTGTTCATGCACTTGAAAATTATTCATGGTTGTGATAAAAAAAGCAATTTGAAATGCTGTGAAAAATCATGTGAACAAATATTTAATGGATTATCTTCATATAAAAGACATTTAGGTATCCATTTAAGGAACTTAAATAAAATGGAAGTCGAACCCATAAATATAAACTCTGTTAAGGCGCATGATAATTCCAAAACAAAAGCTGGCAGTTCTTCTAGTGTTTTTGAAAACGTGGTTCCAAACAATCCTGGTTCATCAAATTATGAAAAAGAATTACCAGTATTTAATGAGAGTGCCAAAAACATTCAAAGACCATTACAAAAGAGCATTATTGAAAACAGCATACTTCAATTCGTTCTAAGTCTATACAATAACAATAATTTTTCTAGAAAAGATGCTTTTAACATACAAAAAGCTGCTGAAAATCTGATTATATCACCTTTGCTAGATATATTGTTTAGCATTGATATGTGCGATGAAGATAGAAAAAAAATAGAGAGTGTTGTTAAAGAATATAAAGACGTCATTAATGATTTAAATACTGAGTATAAGCTTCAAAAATTCTTAGAAAATCGAGATCTATTTATGAAACCAAAAGAATTTGACATTAACAGAGAAATTTCTCATGTTATGATAAACGGGCAAAACAATTTAGAGGAGAAAGTAGATAAGGGTATTCTAATGGACTTAAAATTTGAGTTCCGGAAAATTTTTGAAAAACCAGAAAATCAAGAAGTACTTACAACATTTTTGGACGAACGTACCAAGCCATCGAATATAAGAAATTTTATAAACGGTGAATTATGGCAACAAAAGAAAGCCATGTATAAAAACAAGAAGTTGGTACCATATTTTCTGTTCGCAGACGATTTCGAGGTAAACAATCCACTTGGAGCTCATAATGGAGTGCATAAATTAACAGGAATATATTTTTCCATTCCTATTTTCGAAAATCATTTTAAAGTCAGTGATATTTATCTGGCGGCCTTGATTAAGGCTCATGATATTAAAATATACGGTAATGATTTGACAATTTATAACCTTGTTCAAGAAATTATTTCTCTTGAAGTTGAAGGAATTGAGCTGATTATTAATGGCCAGAAAACAACAATTTGCTTTATAATGGGCATAATCTTAGGAGATAATTTGGGGCTTAACCAGATTCTGGAGTTTAGTAAATCTTTCTCTTCCAACTACTACTGCAGGTTCTGTAAAGCACCAATTGCTTTAACCAAAATTATGTGCAAGGAGGATTCCACATTGATTAGAACTGAGGAAAATTATGATGAGAATTTATCTGAAGACTTTTCATCTACAGGAGTTTACAAAAACTCAATTTTAAACAAAATTCCTTCTTTTCATGTTGTAAGAAACTTTTCCGTTGATCTTATGCATGATGTTTTTGAGGGAGTTGCGCATTATAACCTGACACATGTCATACAACATTACATAAAAAACAAAGTATTTACATTAGATGAACTTAATCAATGTAAATTAACATTTTCCTATGGAGATAGTGAGAAAGGAAATGTCTTTAAGGATATAACTATTCAACATTTGAAAAGAAAAAGATTCAATGCTTCAGCAAGAGAAATGTGGACATTTATCCACCATTTTCCTTTGATGATTGGTCACTTGATTCCAGTAAATGATAAAGTTTGGGAATTCGTTATTATTTTTATAAAACTAATTGATGTTTTGCTTTTGCCTCAGTGTAATGACTACAAATTACATGAACTTGAACATCTTATTGAAAAACACAATTTCTTATATCAAAATTTATTTGGCGATAATTTAAAACCAAAACATCACAACCTTATCCACTATCCACGGATTATAAGATACTCAGGACTTCCAAAATTTTATTGGTCATTTTTATTTGAAGCAAAACATCAAGAACTTAAAACATACGGTAGAGTTACATCTAGCCGCAAAAATATTTTACTTTCAATTGCAACAAAATTTCAATTGAAGTTCGCATACCAAACTATTAACGCAAGAGAAGATTTTCTTCAATTCTCAAAGCATGATGAAATTTCTGCTGTTATTGAAAACATAAACAACTTAAATTTCGATATATTAAATCTGAATTCAAAACATTTCGAAAAAATTGAATATCTAGGAACAGTATATAAAAAGGGTTCATACTTATCAATAACAAATGATTTAAAAGTGAATTTTTTTATGATAATAAGAATTATTATTATAAATGAAAACAGGAAAATATACATGCTTTGCAAGGAAATACCAACAGTACTAAACGATCATTATATGTCATTTGAGAAAATTAAGCCAAAAGAAGAAAAATTTATATTGAAATCAATTACAAAATTTGATGGACCACCTGTTCATTCCCATAAGATTCTATATGGTGGTGAATTTATTCGTCTAAAACACTTTTTCTCTACTTAGCTATTAACTCAAAATGGATGCTGAATTATCAAAGAGTGGACCTGTTGATGGAAATGTCGAAAATCTTCATACTGAATCGAATCCAATAATTTTTATGAACGAAATAGGCGAATTATCAATCTATAATCCAAACGATCAAAATAAATGTAATGAATTTGAACTTACAGTTCGAAATATCCTTCCCCAAAAAGAAGAAAAACAAAACGATGATGACTTAGCCAATCTACTCATTTCATGGAAACTTTATGACCAGCTGTACGAGTTTTTTAAAGGTAAAATCTCTGATTATTTAAAACATTTTATCCAAAATATTTGCATTTGATAGATAAGAAAATCAATATTGAGGGGTTGAAATGCATGAAGGAAAGGCATATAGACCGAATATTCTCGGAGTTAGAAGACTTCAACACAAAAATGATCTTTGAGACTAAACTAGGTATCTGGCAAAATGAAAATGTAAGCAAAATTTAGTTTTCCCAATATGCGTTCAGTTTTAATTTTTTTTTCATGGTAACAGGGAATTTTTACTGTAAGTCCGAGGCCCGAGAATAAATTGCACAAACAACTTTCGGTCGAATCATGGGTTAACACTTTGAGTAGTCCAACGCCAACGAGTAATTCGTCGGATTCTGATGTAAGTGGTAACAGATATATATATAGGATCAATAAATATTTTTTTTTGTTTTTGGTACATACATACATAGATAAAAGTGTTGAATATTTAAATAAAAAGACCAGGTTATTCAAATTATGGACACTTTGCATTCATTGAATTTTAAATTAAATACGTACACTAGAGATAAGAACTGACTTTTTCTTTAATGTTCATATCCGTCTCAGAAAGAGGTCTGTTATCGTTACCAATGTACTTTTTATCATGTCTATATACTATTCAGTGTACTCAATGTACTTATTGAAGTGTACACTTGTTTTGTGAATACACATATTTGATATACTCGTCCTCGTTAAGTATACTACTCAAAGTTTTTCTTTTAAAATGAGTGAAAGATTTAAAAAATATGTTCATTCATTTTGAACGCACGGGTACAGTAAATTCTATAGTTTTGAATTCACATGAATGTCTTGAACATCATTGCAGACCTCTAGTTTTATATGGTAAAAATTGCCTTAGTCCAACCTTTTTTTCTATAATTTAGTTACTTAAGCTAAGTGTACACGATTGGTAGATCTTACAATATTGTCAGATCTGTCAGTGAAAAACATGCTTCCAATTTCTTACAACCGTGTAGTCTTACAATTAATTGTCAGAAAATTTGTCTGACAATTAATTGTTAGATCATTGTCTGATAATTAATTGTAAGAAATCTGACAATCATGTTTACGCTTGCTGACAATCGTGTAATCTTCCAATTAATTGTCAGAAAATGTATCTGACAATTAATTGTAAGACGGTAAATTGTAAGGTATTTGATAATCGTGTACACACACAATTTATTGTCAGGCCTGCCAATTTTTATCGTTGTCTGACGTTTCTGACAATGAAGAAATTGTAAGATGTTCGTTTTTTAGCATCATACAATTTTTTCATTGTCAGAAAATTTGCAGCCAAGGTTTAATTGTCAGTTGCCATAACCAACAAAAACTGACAATTAATTGTGTGTGTACACGGTTGGTAGAAAATCTACCAATCTCTTACAATTAATTGGTAGGTATTAAGCCGGCTATCTGAAAATGAATTGTCAGCCAACTTCTGACAATTAATTGTAAGAGATTGGTAGATTTTCTACCAACCGTGTACACACACAACTTAATTGTCAGCTCATTGGTAGATAATTGTCAGACATTGTCAGGTCTTACAATATTGTAAGATCTACCAATCGTGTACACTTAGCTTTACAAAATGATTAATATTTGCAGTAACTCTTTTTGAAAAATGTGTTGTGAATGCAATTTAAAAAATTCAAAATTGTCTAAGTACTCAAAAAGATTTTTTTACTTTTGAAGTTGAATGCACCAGTCAAACAGAACCTATCCGGCAAAAGAAAAGAAAAAATGTTTTAACATCAAATACGAAAATGACTGCCTGGAGTAGTCACTTTTGTAATAAGTGCAAAATCGATTATTTAATTTTAGGTAACAGTACTAGAAATCTTGAAGAAAACAGAACAGGGTAGAGCAATTTTAGAATCCTATCGCATCAAAAATTTTTTGACTCCAGAGGATCGAACAAATTTGGTCCACAAGATTGTCCAATATTATACAGAAAGTAAAAAGAAAATGACGGTCAAGAGATGCGAATTCTTGGCTGAAGAAATTATAAAAATTTTTCCTAAAGAAAACTTGGTTGGTTTTTGGGATCTAGACATAATATATGCTTTAAATAAATTACAATATTTAAATTTCAGAGTTCGTACTTTGTTCGAGGGTTTAATAAAATCCCCCCCAAGGGTAAATTGTACGACCGATATAGGGGACAGCGAAGATCTCTGAAACAGCTCTATAAAAGTTATCCCACGTCATCTAAGAAATTAAAAATTGCAGAAGTTTTAAACGAGGATTGCAATTTGGAACCAATAAATGTGACCGAGATGCAAAGGATTTGCGACGAGCTCAAGCAGAACAGAGACTGGGACAAAGTTCCTAAGCTATGGATGCAAACTATGCCGTTCAGGAGGGATATGATATACCAAAGCAGTGATCCAGACATCCAGACAGTCCTTGAGGCATGGCCGCTTTTCAAATATTCACGTGCACCAGAACTGGTAAGGACTTTCGTTTTTAAACAAATTCTATTATACCTACTTTTAAAAAATATTACATTCATGTATGTACATTATAATCAATGTGGTTTGTTATATTTATTTGCAGATTGCCATGGATTACAAGTTTATCAATCCAAATAATGGTTTTGACTTTTCTAAATGGCAAAATTTTTCCAAAATTGCTATAAAATTGTTCAGCGAAAGGATTAAATGCAACGCCCTAAAATCATATCTCAACGAATTTAAGGCGAATATTGCAGA